>JANHFP010007024.1:142547-153400 GCA_032468135.1 Calamaria suluensis
GCCAGCCAGTTGTAATTAACAAGTGCTGGAGTCAAAGAGTTGAATTTACCAAGTCCAGCATCTCCATGCTCTCGTCTCTTTAGGTAACAAGTTCCTCAGCCAAGTTTTGTTTGGGATAAGCTCAGTAATTACTTTTGGACTGCATCCAGATTTTTTCTTGGCAATTATCTACCTTGTTTTTTTTTGGGGAAATAAGCCAACTTTGAAAAAAAGAGAAAGCAAGTGGGTTTTTACAATAAAGACTGCTAGTTTTCTACGTTCCTGCTTTTTTTTTTTTTTTTTTGGTTCGCGGATTGCTTTGAACAGGGTCATCACAGATTGACCTGACTTGACTTTGAAGAGATCTCGGCAAACGAATGCAGGAAGACATGAGCTTATAGCAATTGTTGGCTAATACACTTTTGTGTCTCTCTTGACTCTTCAGCTTGCTGGCCTCTGGCTCTGATGACCAGCACACCATTGTGTGGGATCCTCTGCACCATAAGAAACTCCTTTCCATGCACACGGGGCACACGGCGAACATATTCTCTGTCAAGGTGGGTGGATTTGGAAGAAGGCGGCAAAATACTAGGTGGCCCTTGAATTACAACAGTCCATTTAGTTGGCCGTTTGAGGTTACAATGCAACTAAAAAAAAAAGTGACCTACAGCCATTGTTCTCAGGTAACAACCATTACATCATCCCCATAGCCACAAAATTTGGATGTTTTGCAACTGACTCATCATGGTTGCAGCATCCCAGAGTTGTGTGATCACCTTTTGAGACTTCCTGACCAGAAAAGTCAGTGGAGGGAGTCAGATTCACTAAACAGGCATAAGACTAAGTTAACAACTGCTGTGATTCGCTTAGACAACTGTTGCAAAAAAAAAAAAAAAGATCGTAAAATGGGACAATGTTCAATTAATCACCGTCTTGTTTAAAAACGGAAAGGCTGGACTGAATTGTGTGTGTGTGTGGGAGTGTCATAAGCTGAGGACCACCTGTAGCTGTGTCCAGATTAAATGTTGAGGTTGGGATGAGTAGGTCTTTGACAAAGGTAAAGGTTTCCCTCGCACATATCTGCTAGTCGTTCCCGATTCTAGGGGGCTGTGCTCATCTCCGTTTCAAAGCCGAAGGGCCAGCACTGTCCAAAGACGCCTCCGTGGTCATGTGGCCAGCATGACTAAATGCCAAAGGCACACGGAACACTGTTACCTTCCCATCACAGGTGGTCCCTATTTTTTCTACTTGCATTTTTACATGCTTTTGAAACTGCTAGGTTGACAGAAGCTGGGACAGGTCACGGGAGCTCACCCCATTACACGGCACTAGGGATTCGAACCGCTGAACTGCCGACCTTTCGATCGACAAGCTCAACTGTCTTAGCCACTGAGCCACCGCATCCCCAGGTCCTTGACTCCAAAGCCAATAACCTGTGGCTCTTAAGTGACGCGTCCCTCCAAAGATGTCCTTTTTATCTTGTCAGTGGGGAAGCCCTTCTTGCCATGTAAGATACCCCGCTTGTTCCCCACAGTTCTTGCCACATGCAGAGGACCGGATACTTATTACTGGGGCCGCTGATTCCAAAGTGCACGTCCACGACTTGACCGTCAAAGAAACGACCCACATGTTTGGGGATCACAAGAACAGGGTCAAGCGAATTGCCACCGCTCCAATGTGGCCCAACACCTTCTGGAGTGCGGCGGAAGACGGGCTGATCAGGTACAGTTCCTCTTGGACGTTCTGGGTAGACACAGGGTCAACCCTGAAGTTAGCCTGGCTGTTGGAATCAGATGCCAGTCGTGTTGTTGTTAGTTGCAAAGTCGTGTCCGACACACTGCGACCCCATGGACAAGGTTCCTCCAGGCCTTCCTGTCCTCCACCATCTTCTGGACTCCCACTCTAGCTCACACCTATTGCTTCAGTGACTCCATCCAGCCACTTCTTTGGCCCTCAATCTTTCCCAGCATCAGGCTCTGCTCCAGGGAGTCCTTCCTTCTCATTAGGTGGTATTTGAGCCTCATTTTCAGGATTTGGCCTTCCAAAGAGCAGTCAGGGTTGATCTCCTCTAGGACTGACTGGTTGGATCGCCCTGCAGTCCAAGGGACTCACAGGAGTCTTCTCCAGCACCAGATTTCAAAGGCCTCAATTCTTTGGCGCTCAGCCTTCCTTATGGTCCAACTTTCACAGCTATACATTGCAACTGGAAAAACCATAGCCTTGACTATGCGCACTTTTGTTGGCAGGGTGATGTCTCTGCTTTTTAGTATGTTGTTTAGCTTTGCCATGGCTTTCCTCTCCAGGAGCAAGCGTGTTTTAATTTCTTGCCTGTAGTGTAGTCCCCATCTGCGGTGATCTTGGAGCCCAGGAAAATAAAATCTGTCACTACCTTGACTTAAATCAAATCAAATCTCCCCCACCCCACTCCATGTCTTTCGTCTCTTCATCACACCAGCCCACCACACTTTATACCACCTTTTTGCTGTCGCCTTCCCTGTGTGTTTTGCTTCATCTTCCAAGTGACTTCCTCCTTGAAGGTACGTTGCTTTTGGAGATGCCATTTTGGTCTTGGACATTGATCAGCTAGTCTCTTTCATGGATGTTCCGGATCTATTTTCAGAGCTGACACAGAACAGTCTGCTTGGAAACGTCATTCACCTTCAGGGCCTAAATGGTGCAAGGAAGTAATAAATCAAACACTTTCCTTGATTCATGAAATTGCAAACACTCCTGCGTATGCTTCCCCCTCTTTCCCTTTTGGCATGAACAAATGTTTTTTTTTCTTCTCGGCCTTTTAGGCTGAGTCAATGTCAAAAGGGAGCAGGATATATTTTTATAAGGAAGAAACTGTCTTTTTGTGATACCATCTGTCATCTTCTAACACAGCCACAAGCCATTGACGCTGAGCAGGAGATTAAGGGAGGCTTTTAAGTCATGAAGTGCATATTGTGCCACAAAGTTTTCTTTCTTTCATGTAACACCCCGCCAATCTAGCAATACAGAGAAGGAAGAACGAGGAGGTTGGGACTATTTTTGTCCTACGTTTGGAATTTGGGGGAGGGAGGAACTCCTTTTTATGTTGAAAAGTATAAGTACAGGTACTTATGACCACAATTGAGCCTAGAATTTAATTTGTGAAGTGAGAAATTTGTTAAGCGAGTTTTGTCACAACTTTTTTTTTTACTGCATTTGTTAAGTGAACAAATGCACTGCAGTTGTTAAATTAGTCACACCATTCTCCAGTGAATCTGAATTCTCCGTTGACTTTGCTTGTTAGAAGGTGGCAAAAGGGGACCACATGAACCCCCAGGACACGGAAACAGTCATTAATATGAACTAGTTGTGAAGCTTCCGAATGTAAATCACATGAACATGGGGGTGTTGCAACGGTCGTCAGTGTGAAAAAAGGTCGTAAGTCATTTTTTTTCAGTGCTGTTGTAACTTCGAACGGTCACTAAATGAACTGTTGTAAGTCGAGGACTAACTGTACAGCCATTATTCTTCAAAACTGAACTGGATTAAATTCCGAGCAATCATCTCCAGTTTAATTCAGTAAGATTAGCTCTTCCGAGAATGGACAGAATCTTGGGAGAGAAATACTTAGTTGTATTTGAACTTACTAATAAAGGAAAAGGAGGAGGAGGAGGAGAATCACCTTCGTTCTTGTCACTATTTAATGGAACTTCCAATACTGAGATATGACTGGAACATTTCTTACTGTCTTCAAGAAACATGGTGAAATGTATAACTCCCGAGTCCTGCCTTACTTTCTGCCCAGAAGAAGGTACATTAAGAAATGTTGTTTTTAAATGGCGCCTCTTCTTATTGTGTCAAGCCTCAACTTACCATACTTCAAAATGGCCGGAAATTGTATCGCTGACTGCCAGCCCCCACCTTGAGAGGGATAGCAAAGAGGATCAAGATCTGCATATACAGCCCTCAAACTCTCTGATTGTAAAAGTTTGCCCAATCCTATGTTAAAAATTTCTAACTTCCTGTCATTTCAGTTTTCCTCTAAAACAGGGGTGTCAAACTCGAGGCCTGGGGGCCGGATATCCGGTCACAGGATACTTAGATCTGGCCGCTGGCATCACCCTGTATTGGCCCATTGTCCCTCTGCCAACAAAAATGGAGCTCACAAGGGCCGCAAGCGGCACTCCCAAGCTCTATTTTCGGTGGCAGAGTGTTGCAGGAGGCAGCTGAAACAGAGTTCGGGAGTCCGTTTTTGCTGGAAAAATGCTCGGGCCGCCACAGGCACCCCTGACACAAGTGATGTCGAGCTGTGCTTGTCCACCCCAGCCATGCCCACCGCACCCCAAGGTCAAACGCAACCCTGATGTGGCCCTCAAATGAAATCGAGTTTGACAGCCCTGCTCTAAAAGGTTTCTGATTTTCCACTACATACCCAGTGTCCTGCTGAGTCCTTTCAAATTCCTTCTGATTTTGGAATTGATTTTATCCTTACAAGGTGCTGATGATTTGTTCTCAACAAGTTCCTGCATTCGCTAGCCAAAAAAAAAAAAAGCCCATTCAAAATACTCATTTGATATTTGAATGTCAGAGCAGCCTGAATTTTAGAGATACTTCCTTCACGGCTCGTTATCCAATTAATTTGGCTGAAACCAATGAGAAAAGTGTGGATTTAAATCAGAGTTCCAATGCCTGACCTAGAGCCAGCGTAAGAGATGGTGGTATGATTCTAAATAATAAGAGGATGTTCTTTTGAGAAAAGGTCAGGACAAAAAGGGACATAATCGTGTGTTTTTAAGCTTGGAGAAGGAGGAAGAGATAACATGCTAAAAACAAACAAACAAACAGACACAGGTTGTATACATGTGTGTATTGTTTGATTTGGCTTATTTGTATTGTTGATCTTGGACAGAGAGTCTGTCCAAATATTGTGATTTTGTTGTTGTAAGGTTAACTTTGTTTCCAAAAACAAAGATATTACGTGGTTAGGTCTTTAAGGCTAAACTGCTAGAAATTTCCTTTCCTGTTACCAACACCAAACTTGACCTTGCAGTTGATTGAATATAATTTATTACATCTATTTTTCCTGATGAAAACAGCATTTTTGGTGAAATCCAATTATTTTTAATACCAGTTCTGTGGGTGTGGCTTGGTGGGCATGGCAGGGGAAGGATATTGCAAAATCCACATTCCCTCCCTACTCCTAGGGGAAGGATATTGCAAAATCTCCATTCCCACCCCACTCCGGGGCCAACCAGAGGTGGTATTTACCGGTTCTCCGAACTGCTCAAAATTTCCGCTACCGGTTCTCCAGAACCTGTCAGAACCTGCTGGATTTCACCCCTATTTTGACCCTTCAGGGTGGGGTCAAAATGTCAGGATGGCAGGCACAATGACTCAACTGAAATCTACCCCTTTGAATATGTGTTGACATCATAATCACATATAAAGGGATGCAGTCAGATTTGTTTTTTTTCATTAAATTAGACATAAACAAGTTCAGCAATGGTTCTTGATATGATTTAGCCTCCAATCCCCTAATCATCTTTGATCGTACGCCATTGGAGCTGAAACCATACTTTGGCATCTTATGCGAACCAGGCCACAGAAGAGATCTTGGAGTCCTTCTATTTCTTCTCCTTGCTGAATGCAGGAATCTCACACCTTCAGCCTCTTTGACACAGGGTAGTTCAGCTTCCATTTAAAAGCATTTAATTGAGCAGTGATCCATCTACCAGGGCAGTCTATTACATGAATATCATTTCCTGCTGAATAGCTTTTTTCTTTAATTCCAATCTCTTTCCCTATTCTCCAGCCTAGTCCTCTAGTACAGGGGTCAACAACCTTTCGGACCTCAGGGACCACCAAATTCATAATTTTAAATCCTGCGGGACACTAATATGGTAAATAGTAGTTGTTGTTGTTAGTTGCAAAGTCACCCATTGCGACCCCATGGACAAAGTTCCTCCAGGCCTTCCTGTCCTCCACTATCCTCTGGAGTCCTATGGAGAAAAGATCTTTGCAGCATCGGACTTTCCTTTCACCACCAGATACATCCACAGATGAGCGTTCTTTCAGCTTTGGCCCAGTCAATTTATTCTTTCTGGCACTCTTAGCACTAGCCCTCCGCTCTTCCCCAGTACCATATTGGACACCTTCCGACCTGAGGGGCTCATCTTCCGGCGTCATATCATTTTTCCTTTTGGTACTGTCCATGGGGTTTTCATGGCAAAGATCCTGGAGTGGGTTGCTGTTTCCTTCTCCAGTGTCAGAAGTCTCTGCTATGACCTGTCTGTCTTGGGTGGCCCTGCACGGCATAGCTCATAGCTTCATTGAGCTACGCAAGCCCTTTCGCCACGACAAGGCAGTAATCCATGAAGGGGATATATTTAGTGTAATATAAAAAATGCAAATCATTTTTGTGCAGACCACCAAAATTTTCTCATGGACCACCAGTGGTCCACCAACCACCAGTTGGTGACTGAACAACAGCAGTGATTCACGTAACAGTATTGGCAGCGTGACACATAGACACATAAATGGCCTGCTCATCACTGCCCACATTGCTCCATTCTAGACTAGGTTTAGCTTTCAGCTGGTCTTGAAGAGCAGCCCCCTTCATAATACATTGCAGTAGTCCAGGGTTTGGGTGTTTTTTTGAATAACAGAGTTGGAAGGGACCTTGGAGGTCTTCTAGTCCAACCTCCAACCCCCTTTGAGTTTGTCAAACTCAAAGCCCGCAGGCTGCAGGTGGCGTCAAGCTGCTCACACTAGTGGTGGGTTGCTCCCGGTTCAGACTGGTTCGTGCAATCCAGTAGCAGTGATGGTGTGACCTCAGCAAACCTACAACTGGGAGCTGAGCCCTCTCACACGGCTCTCTTTTTTTTTAACCTTTATTTTCCCATTTTTTGCCAGCTGAATCGGCTGATTGCTGCTCCTGGCCGCTCCTAAATGATTCCGAGCATGTGCAGAGCGCATGCATGGCATATGTGGTGCCACACATGTTCTACTGCTCATGCATGGAGTGCATGCATGGTGTATGAGCTCTACTACACATGCACACACGATGTGCATGCTGCTGTGTGTGCTCTACTATGCATGCGCAGAGTATACACATGGTGTGCATGCGTGCAGATTGTGCAACAACAGAACCGGTAGTAAAGGCAAGTAGAACCCATCCCTGGGCCACGCCCACCCAGATGGTCACACCCACCCAGATGGCTATGCCTACCCAGCCCCCCAAGGCCAACCCACAGCCCTGATGCAGCCCTCAATGAAACTGAGTTTGACACCCATGCAATAGTTCATTTGTGAGGTGTCTAGGTGGCACTCATTAAGCACCCACCCCACCTAATATCCTCATTTAAGGAAATCAGTTCTTTCAAACTCCACTCTCAAAAGCCCAAATATGCCTTCCTGCCTGAAGAAATTTGGTGACCTCCCAGTGAGATGGAGCATAAATGTACTGGACTACAGCTTTATAATATTTCACATAACTTAACCATACTGTATTATCACATATTTGTGTGTGTGTGTGGATGTACAGTATGTGCGTATGCATGCGTACATGTACATGCTATAGTGTGGCATGTAAGCTTAGACACTTCAGTAGTTTATGGTTCAGGGGCGTGTGAAAAAAACAGGTTAAGCGTAGCATGTGAATGCAACATATTGTGTTTAGAGTTGGTTTCATGGCTCAGGGTAGAGACAGGTTTGGCAGGCAGAAAATCCCAATTTCAAATAATCAAACAATGCAGGATGAAACACACCCTTCTCTGCTTTTCTGCAAAGCCATGGAAAGTAACCTTTTACGCACTAGGAAGCATCACACCGAAAGTAAGAACAGCATTTTTAAAATGCCCAGAGTCTTGAGAGATTACCAGATGTCTCATTCTCATACGTAGGCATCCAAGAGGGGAGAAAGGAGGCAAAACAAAATATGGGCCATGACATTACAAACAAATTCTGTGATTTAAGCATTTGTGTCCAAAAAAGGCTGGAGTTTGCATTGTGGCGTCTTGGCATACGTTTCACCACTTTCATGTCACTGCAATGTACGCCATGCTTTCGTGTGAGAAGGCTGGATTTTCACAGAATCTCTTGTGACTTTGCTTTGATATCTCACGGGTTCCTGCGTGAGACTTTCAAGACCTTACAAGATCTGCTGATTTCATCATGGTTTTGGTCAGGCTCAAGTTATTATTATATAAATGATAATAGGGCAGCTGGAGATAAATTGGCATCCATGCCCTGGGACAGAAAGGAATTTGCTGTTTGGAGCAATGGTTTAAGCTGAGATAAATCTTTATCGAGAGCCAGCAGAGGGTTTTATGTTTTGTTACCACCAGTTTGCCCTGCGTGCACGCACACATGCTTGCTGCACACTCGCACCTTTTGTGCATGCGTTTTGCTCGTTGTGCGTGCCCTCCGTGCAGGCGCACAGCCGCCAAGGCATGCCTGAATAGGACAGCATAGAGCTGGGGCAGGGCCCACCCATGATTTCCTCTACTGCTTCACCTAAACTGGTCCTAACTAGCTGAATACCACTTCTGCCCAGAGCCCTTATAGTTCAGTGATATAGCTCATAGAGCATGTAAGCCGTTGAAGGTTTAATCTACTACCTTTCTCCTAATTGTAGAATTCAGTGCATCAATGCATTGGAAAAGACCTTGTTGTGTGCCACCAATAGTGACAAGCAAGTAATGGCCTCATCCTCCTATATAGAATAACTATGCTCCCTTCATTATCTTACAAGGTTATGCCTCCGTGACATTTTGTTTGTTTGTTGTTTGATTTCTATATCTCCACAAATGACCCTGGGCAGCTCAAATATTGTTTCCATCTCTTTTATAGAATAGAATAAGAGTTGGAAGGGACCTTGGAGGTCATGTAGTCCAACCCCCTGCCCAGGCAGGAAAACCTACACCTCTTTAGACAAATGGTTATCCAGCCTCTTCTTAAAAGCTTCCAGTGTTGGAGCATCCACAACTTCTGGAGGCAAGGAGTTCCACTGATTAATTGTTCTCACTGTCATGAAATTTCTCCTTAGTTCTAAGCTGCTTAGTGATTTATGATCATTTTTCGTTCTTACGACCATTGAAGCGTCCCCATGTTATGTGATCAAAATTCAGATGCTTCGTGACGGACTCATATCTATGAAACTTGTCATCTTCCGAGGTGACATGATCCCCTTCTAGTCCACCCCTCTGCCCAAGGCAGGAGTCCTCATTCCAAGCCAGACAAATGGTTGCCCAATTTTTTTTCTTGAAGACCTCCAGTTTCTCAGATATCATATGCCTCCTGAAATTGGGCTCTTCCGCAATGGGCGGAAACTAATCAAGGAGAGAAGCAGCTTGAGAGAAGGAGAAATTTCCTAACAGTTAGAACAATGAATCAGTGGAAAAACCTGCCTCCAGAGGTTGTGAATGCTCCAACACTGGAAGTTTTTAAGAGGAGACTGGACAGCCATTTGTCTGGAGTGGTGTAGGGTTAGGGTTTCCTGCCTGGGCAGGGGGTTGGACTAGATGACCTCCAATGTCCCTTCCAACTCTGTTATTCTATTCTATTTTTTGTTGTTCAGGTTGATTTGCTCCTCTCTCTCTCTAGGGACAGTTAATTTTTTACCTTGAAATATCTGCTGGGGGGGGGCTGAATACATAACAAACCAGGCACAAAAGAAAGAAAGAAAGAAAGAAAGAGAGAGAGAGAGAGAAAGAGAGAGAGAGAGAGAAAGAAGGAAAGAAAGAAAGAAAGAAAGAAAGAGAGAGAGAAAGAGAGAGAGAAAAAGAAAGAAGGAAAGAAAGAAAGAAAGAAAGAAAGAAAGAAAGAAAGAAAGAAAGAAAGAAAGAAAGAAAGAAAGAAAGAAAGAAATTTGAATTTATTTCTGACAATCTTCGTTAGAGGCAGTTGCCTAGTTTGGTAATGAAGCGTCGGCAATCAAGCCTCCAAGCTCAAAGACCACTGAGGACCCCACAGTCCTCCTCATCATGACGTGGCAGGCAAAGGAAGAAGACCACCAATTCCTTGAAGTGTCCGAACAAGGGACCTCCCATTTTAGACCTCCAAATGGGGGGAGGGGAGTGGCCGGACCCCAAAGTACAACCTGCCCCCATCTACAAGGCACGAAGGGACACCAGGTTTCTCCGGGCCGCCTTTGAACCTCCTCCGAGCTCCCACCCAAGGTCAGGAATCTGGGTCCTGAAAGAGGAGGGGGCTGATGGGAGAGGAGCCGAGCTGGAGGACCCTAAATATCCATCAAGGGGAGAGAAGTGTCTGTCACGCCCCATTAAGATCGCCGAAGCTGGGGGAATTTTTAATCCGGCCAGGTTAACCTGGGTTGACTCCCCTTCCCGCATTCCACACGCTGCCTTGCCAGTTGCTAAGAGAAGCCACACTCCACACGCACACACAGAGGCAACACCATTGTGACGGAGCCCAAGAAATCCATCTGTTCTGCATTTTGAATACGACTCCAGAGGACAAAAGGTGGTTGGCACTGCCAGGTCTCCCTGGTTCCTGGCACGCGCAAAGATGCCATCTATGAGCTTCCCCCGATTTCAATCTGTGGACTTCAAGACCCAGAATTCTCCTGCATGGCTTGCTGGACGAATTCTAGGATCTTGACGTCCACAGGACAAAGTTGGGAAAGTTGGACACGCTGGCTTTAAGCCTTAGAAGGTCTGGGATGGCCGCAGCTGCGCAGAGATTTTCCTGGCTGTTTCCTGTAAGATTACTCAAACTTGGCTTCTCCATCAGATGATGTTCTCCAGTTGGGTCACGAAATGTCTGTAGGAAATCCACCCAGCTCGGAGAGCACGAAGGACCCCAGTCGTCGTCGTCATCATCATCATCATCATCATCATCATCATCATCATCATCATCATCATCATCATCATCATCATCAT
>JANHFP010007028.1:0-11182 GCA_032468135.1 Calamaria suluensis
TCCCCTCAGCCTGCAGCAACAGCACTGCGCTCTGCTGTGCCTCCCAATTCTCACTCTCAGCCGGGTGATTAAAGTATGTGGGCGTAAATGACTCCACTCGCTCCGGAGGACCTGTCTCCTCAGAGCGCTCGGGCGGTGGCAAAAGGCAATAAACAAAAGGCCCAACACACAGCTGAGAGGCCTGGCGCCAAGCCAAGGCTGCAGTCCCGGCCGGCGTTGATAATGGCGACTCGACCTGATTAGATAAGGGGAGTTAGCCAACTTACAGTTGATGGTATAGTTGTAGAAATTTCCTGATTTTGTACGTAGAAAAGTGAAGTATTCGGTTGAATTAAAGAGGAGAGAAGCTCCGACACAACTGCTCTGTCTGAGGGACTGAGCCAAAAGCTGGGGTCTATAGCAACAGAGGCGGGACTTTACGGCTTTGATTGACTCAGTCCCATGTCTGAACTGACTGGACAACCCACTCTGAAGAATGTCTCGGGGGAGAAGGAGAATATATATATTATATATAGTCTGCTAGTATAATGTGGTATTATGTTCATGATTTCCAACATACTATATTTACTTGAATTCCAAAGATTTCAAATATTCTAAGAAGTAGTCTAAATTAAACTCAAACATATTTGATGACAGTACAGAGTCAGACAACCAATGGCCCTGGTTTGCAAACAGTTTTCAGCTGTGAGCCTTCTTTGACTGTGTTACTGAAGTTGGCACAACTCTTAAAAAGCGATCATTCATTAAAATAATTTCTCATAAAAATAAATAATAAAGTAGACACTAAAATATAAAACCATTATGTATGTATTTTTTTTAAAAAGGAGGGCAGAAATTTCAAATCAAGCTGCATCAAATCCACCTTGAGATCCTGCTCACTGCATGGCATTGGCCTAAATACTGTGGCTATTAATTACCATCCCAAATATTATTTTATTTCCGCCAAAATGTTGCCCAGTCAATATAGATGAAAACTTAGCCAGAATCTACTGCATAATATGCTAAATTTTAAAATGGCAAATTGTCCTAAAATCATCTTTCAACTTTACATTTTAGATTTTTCTTACCTATACAACTCACATCTAAAATTTACATTTTAGATTTTTCTTACCTATACAACTCACATTTACAGAATTATTATTCTGTAAATTATTAGAGAAGAATGATTAATCAGATAAACTATAAGAAATAATAAAATAATAATAAAATCTGAGAATGATAATAATAAACATAATGATAAGTAATAAACATCGCCACCCTTTCTAATACTGTTCCAATGTATTACACCACAGAAAACCTCAATGTAGTTTATATTTTATTTGGCAATAATCACTTTTCTTTTTAAAAAATAAAGTGCATGTTCATGAAAGGATGTAGCCTGGAACAGATGGCTTAAGGATGCCAGAATGAACTGATGCTTCCTGCTGTTGGAAACTACAGAGATGGAATGTATGGCTGCCAAATTAGCTTAGCTTAAGGTATATCTAACAGACCATGAGCGGATGCAAGAGAGGGTGGAAAAAAACCCAGCATAAATCCGCTTAAATTATTAGTATTGTTTACAGGTTGTCCTCAATTTAAGAATTGACTGTATTTGGGGTGCTTGGCAACTGGCTCATATTTATAAATGATTGCCAAGTGCCTACAATCATGTGATCGCCATTTGCAATTCTCTCTGCCACCTTCCACAGAAAGTCAATGGAAACTGGCAGAAAATAATGCAAGTAGAAGGGAAGGATGGGAGCTGGATTTCTCCTTCATGCATGACCGCCTCGCTCACCGGCTGAGATTACAATCCCAATTATTAACATAAATTGAAGTCTACCTGTACAAACTGCTTTTTTTTACTGGCTCTTCACATAAAACAACAAAGTGGTTCTAAAAACCCTTCACAAAAACGGGCATCTTTTAGAAAGCAGACATTAAGAATCAATACTAAAAACAATCACAGGTAAAAATAGTTTATAGGGCTCATGTAATTTAGAAAACACAAGATTTGAGAGTATATGTCTATAAATAGCATGAAGAGAAAATGATAGAGAATCCTGGTTTTATATAGCCATTATCTTTAACTGGTTTTCCAAAAGACTCATAGGTGAAATAAATCACAAGTGGCAAAGTTTTGGGGAAGGAATGCTCAAAAAGGTAAAACCAGATTAGTTTTTAAAAGATATTATAGTAGATATGATCCAAATTTCTATCCTTATAACCATTATTCCTTTTTTACAATAATGTTATTAACATTTACAAATATAAAAATAAAAAACTAGAACAAAAATAAAAAGTACAGAAAAATATTTAAAAAGGAAAATATAAAAAACTAATAAAAAGAAAAAAGATATATGAAGAAATGAATCCTCCCTTCATCAAGACAAATACAATTTCAAAATTTGCAACCTTCTCTAAAATTATAACAAAAATTATCTTCACATCTCTCATTGCTCACCTATAAATAAATTTTAAAGCCTTGTCATTCAGTCATAATCAGAAAAAATATTTATACCAATAGTACAAACACTGATTTGTTAAAAAGATACAATGCTGTTTATTTTGCAAATCTATTTTTTAATCATCTATTATGATCGCTATGTTCCAAATGTGATATTCATAATATATACCTATCATATATGATCACGGAAGCCTTTATTGAAACTCTAAACTTTATTAAAAAAGGTAAAAGCTGCTGCTTTTTTGCAGCCTTGTGCTAAAGCTGCACTGGCTTTGCAAAAGACAATCATTCAAAGCCACAAAATTACATCACTCTCATTAGAGTTCTTTTTTAAAGCTATCTAAATCATTATCCAAACCTCATTTGACTTTTATTTTGTTCCTTAGAATCGCAGCAAGAATCTATTTTTATTTTTTTTAGTTCAAGCAAGAGAAACAATATTATATGACTTCAGAGCATTCAAATGCAATAACTATGACTATATTTTGCCAGAACATTATTAAAAGATCAAGAAAAACTCAAATAATCTTATTTTGTTGTTAGCTATAAGGCTTGAATAACTAGTTATTTCTGAACTAATCTGGGAATGGGAAAACTTAATAAAATTGCTTATCACAGACATAAAAGTATAGTCTGCAAAAGACTTAAAATCCTAAAGATTATTTAATACTCATTATCAGTGAATGCAAGAAGACTGATAAAAATCTGATTTTTTGGTAACGATTTTATTCTAAAAATCTAACACATCTGGTTTTTTAAAAAAATTGATTAGGACACACCACATTAGGATTAACTCTTTGTGAGCATCTAAGTATTTTTCGGACTATAAAATGCACCAGTGTATAAGACGCACCAAGATTTCAAATAGGTAAGCAAGAAAAAAAAAAGGTTTTGCCCTCCCTGGCCCCCAGGAACACTCTGCAGGCCTCCCAAAGCCTCTCTGTGCCGTTTTTGAAGAAAAAAAATGGGCTTGTTTTTCACAAAAATGGGATGTATGGGGTAGAGCTTCGGGAGGCTAAAAATGGCTGTATTCGGTACATAAGACATTCCCACCATCTTTTTTTGGGGGAGGGGAGTGTGTCTTATACTCCGAAAAGTATGGGTATATCTTCTTCATGAAGTTTTGTCCCCAAGCATCACCATAACTGAGTCTATCCCCTTGCTGCTAGTCGCCCTTGTTTTCCTCTGCCCCCCCCCCCTTTTCCCAGAATTACGAACGTCTCAAAGGAACTGGGTCTTCACGTATGTTAAAAATATGAAAATCTGAGCCAGATCATTTATGCCTTCAATGAAAACTATGGATTTATTCTAAATTCCATTGTTTGTTTTCTTGACTATCATAGTATTCCCAGGAATTTTCACCAACCCCAAAGTTTAAAATCATCAATATTCTTTCTATCCTGCTTCCACAAAATCAACTGTCGCAGCTATGCAGTGTCAGAGGGAAAAATGTTACCTACAGATTTCTGACCCTTGTTAAGTACATCATGGCCTCTAATTATGTTTTCTAAAGCCTTAATGCCTATGTTCTTTTGAGTGTTATACTGTTTCACTGTTGTTTCTTTTAGGTTGATAGTTGATCCTAAAAGGCAAACACATCTATCATTTAAGTATGTTCATTGTCAATTCTAAGGCATTGTCAATTCTAAGGCTGTAATTATTATCATTAGTTCCTTTTTTCCCACTGTGCTCCTTGTCTTTCATTATGAGAGCTTGCAGATGATTTCCATTTTCAGATGAGCAGAAGATTCACTATAGCAAAAACTATTAATATTTCTTCCTTCAATTTTAACACCACACTTGTCTTTCTTTTTTGCAATCTAGCTTCCTTCGATATGTATTCAGCATATACAATGAACCAATAGGAGCAGTGGTGGGTTTCAATTTTTTTTAATACTGGTTCTATGGGTATGGTTTGGTGGGCGTGGCATGGCATGGCATAGCATGGCTTGGTGGGAGTGGCAGGGGAAGGATATAGCATGGCTTGGTGGGAGTGGCAGGGGAAGGATATTGTACAATCTCCATTCCCTCCACAATCTAGGGGAAGGATACTGCAAAATCTCCATTTCCTCCCAATCAGCTGGGACTTGGGAGGCAGACAATAGATGGGGACGTGGCCAGTCAGAGGAGGTATTTACCAGTTCTCTAAACTACTCAAAATTTCTGCTACTAGCTCTCCAGAACTGGTCAGAACCTGCTGAAACCCACCTCTGAATAGGAGTATACCTTATTTTAACTTAGATTATATCATTCCTTTTCTAATTTGGAGCCAGCCTACTTTTCCATGTTTTGCGCAGACTGTGGCTTCCTATCTATAGGTTTCATACAGGAGTTTTGAAGAAGGGGAATAATTTGGTATCACAATACATCCAGTTTCTGAAGGATGACTTCAAGACTATAAATCAAAAGCACTGTAGTTGTAAATGGGCACCTGTTCCCTGAAAATGTAGCCTGAGACTTAGACATTTACAGAAAGTGAATAAATATAATTAGGGAGTGAGAATGCATTTATCTACTGTTAGGCACCTGAAAAAGGAGATGACAGGAGACTTATGCAGTGGATGATGAAAGGCTGCACTGTGTACAGAGAAGCTGTTTGTGTTATATAGACACAAAAAATGAACTAAGAATTTCAAAATGAATAGCTCAGTTTCATAGCCATTTACAGTATATGATACACAGATTACATGAAATTAATGTGACTTTTTCAATGTAAACATATTATCTTGCCATTTAAAAACTATGCATAAAATTGAGAAATATGCTACACTTTTGGAATTAGGATGGGAGTGTTTATGTTTCTTTCAGCAGCCTGCAATATATCCTACAAAGATGCATTGACTGCAAAGGGACAGAATGCATTTTGTCCTATTTACATAACCTTTTCCATTGCTCATATAACTTATTAAGTTACACTACAAAATTTGAAACATATATCAAATACATTTTATTTTTTTTAGGTTTATATGCTGGTATATATTCATATTTTGTAGTTTATATGAAGCTTATGCCAAATTAGTTCGTTATCTCACAGTGACAACTATTCTATTCTTGCCTTTTAACAAAAGTACAATATGGTGAAGACTGATGCTCTGTTCTAATGGGTCTCTGGAAAATGATTCAATAAAATTATTGATGCATAAATCCAAACTCTTTAAAAATATTCATTGTCTATTTTCTAACTCCGACCTTGTATAATACTTTGGAAAAAATTACCCTTTTCTGTACTAAGCAGTGTAAATATTTTGTCAGTTGTTAAGGATGAGCTAGAAAGCAAGATCCAGCCACACATCCAAATTGAGCAAGAAGACTCAGAATTGCATTAGAACTTTGTTCCACATCATGTTTGGTAAAATACTTCAGGCACCAGCAGAAATACTGGCTATTGAGAACAAAAAATGAGTGCACCTATTTCCACTTCTGTAGGAGCTTTCAACTGAAATGTTTTTCAGCACCCTTTCATGTGATTGCTTAAGTGATACCATGTAGATCAGAGATGGGCAACGACGGCCCCTTTATGACTTGTGGGCTTCAGTTCCTGGGTCAGAAATTCTGGGAGTTGAAGAACACAAGCCATAAAAGGGCCATTGTTCCCCACCTCTGATAATAGATAGGCAGGCAGGCAAGATGATACATAGATACCAATGAACACAATTTTATGATATCTAAAGAAAAGAAAAAGATTATTAGCTTATATACAGAAGTTTGTGTATTGCAAGGTATGAACACAAATTGATAGATCTTTTTAAAAAGTAGGTAATTGGTCACAACAAAGTAGCAGCTTTGTTATTTATTTTAGGACTGTCTTCTCTGAATTACCAAAATGTTAGTAATGTAACATTTTGTTAAAAATGTAAAAAAAAAAACTTAAGAGTACCATTTGCCAAAGGTGTATCTAACAGAATAACAAACCAAAGAGATATCATGAATCCCCTAGTCCAGTGATGGCAAATCTTTTAGGGATCGAGTGCCCAAACTGCAACCCAAAACCCACTTATTTATCACAAAGTCCCAACATGGCAATTTAGCCTGTAGGACTTCGCCTCCTAGAAACCCTCCTACCCTTCCCCCTGCTCAATCCCACTTCGGGACAGAAGAGCACACACTGGAAATATGTGTTGGGACAATATGAGAATGCACCTTCTGATGCTCTGGCGCATGGCCTGTAACTCTCCATGCTCCTCCAGGCCCAGCTTCCTGAGGAGGATGTCTCCACTGACGCCTCTGCTGCCCCCCCCCCCACGGCCCCAGCCATCGCTGCCCGGCTTCCTCAAAGGTACAGTGCATTTCAATGGCGGCAGCTTGTATCTGGAGGTGCCAAACAGTGGGACAGCTGCAAAAGCTGGTCCAGGCCTCTCCACCATCCAACTCGCCAATGGGGGCACTTCTGTTGGGTCAGCCACACACTCCGCTGGGCTTTTGTGCTCAGTGCTCAGCCAGGGGAGGGGAGCACTTCCCCATGCTTCCCCCTTTTTTCTCTTCCTCGCTGAGGGAGGAAGGCCAGGCTTGGGTGATGGCACCCACCCCACAAGATCTGCCCAGCCTCTCCCAGCCGTCTTTCATATTTATTAAAAACAGAAGAGGTAAGGCAACTGGATATTTAAATTTTAGCACTCCATTAATCAGTATTTCAAGGAGGAGTCTTTTTGGTCTTGCTCATTCTCTGCCTGATTGCCTCTTCATGCAAGGGAAATGTTGCCACCCATTTCCTGATAAGAAAGGAATGCACAGATTGTCTGCCTTGCAATACTTTGCAAACTATCCTCCCAGACACAGAAAGTTCTATTATATTTATTATCACAATTCCTTGATACTTAAAATAAACTGGATTAGCACAAGCAAAATCTTTGGGGTGCTCTGATGAATGATCTTATCTCATATTTCATTAGAAAAGTCTGATTTAGATTAATTAATCCTGTGGTTTTTTCCTACCCACACCCTTAGTTAAATGAAAGTGAAGAAACAGGAGAAAGGTATGGCAGTTGGCAACCAAAGCTTGAGAGAATAAAAAAAAAGTAGTCCTTAGGAGTGAATAGTCTTCAAAGCTTGGTTTGGGCAGATAGTAGACCAGTGTTTGCATGCAGCTTCCAAAATGTGTAGAAAAAATGTTCCACATCCCAATATACATCTATACTTAATTTGTATCCAGATTCATGATAATGTGATTTTATTATGCTTTATGTAAGGCTATAGAACAATTGGGTTCCTGGATATCTGCAAAACCCAACAGTTATGTAACAAAAACAAAACCATGTTATAATTCAAGTTCTGCCTTTGACCCATTTGTGTGTAATTTCACTAGCAACATACAAAATGGGCAGAGTTTGTATCATGTATCCACCCCCTCCCTCTCTGGATGCCTCTGAGCTAAGATTGAGTGTATGATTGGATGACAAAGTGCTATACCAGAGCTGAACTGTCATTTTTAGTGAAAGATCTTAATTTGGTAAATGACTTTCAACATAAATACTTTTTAATGTCCTGAAATACCTACAAAATAGAAAGATGGGATCCAAAGATGCAAATAAATAAATGGTTAGATTGATGAGAATCGAATCAGGCACATAGGGAATCTATTGAAGAAAAACATTTTTCAGATAAATACATGACAAATAATACTACAAATAATCTTAAAAATTATTCATAAATACAAGAGACAAAAATAAAGTTACAAATCAAAAAGCAACATAAGGCAGTGAAACATTGGAATTATACTGTAAAACAGACTGCAACCAAGAATCTCCCTGCCACCCACGCTCAGTGGCAGCAAGTTCAGAGGAAATTCCCTTCCTCCCCCTATTCTTCCAACTGCCAGCAACTGCACAAGATGTCTGGGAATTATGGACAGGTGGTCACATATTTCATTTGGTATTGCACAGGTCTAACTAAATCTGAAGCATGAAAGTGAACACTAAGTTATGCTGCTTTTTCTGACCGAAGGGTGTATAACTCCGTTGGTCATTACATCACATTATATCACATCATGCATTTTGAGAACATTCCTTGATTAAAAGCAGAGGATGGCCAAAGTAATTGATTAGCCTATGACTTTGGAGTCTGAATGTGAAAGGGAAATAAAGAGCCTTCTTGTTTCAAGGCTTGGAATATTAACTTCAAAATGTCATTGAAGAACACAAATATGTGTCAAAGAATTACTCTATTCCTCTTCAATAACCAAGCTCTCATTTTATTCTTAGTATACTTGATCATAGAGATTTCAAAATCAACAGCAAAAACATTGTACAATGTTGCTGAGCTAGTTTTCAAATGTCCTTTTTGTAACACAACATTTTGTTTATAATGAGGTAAATAACAAAATGAATCTAGCACATAATCCTAACAGAAAAGCAAACGAAGAAAAGAGCCAACAATTTCTCTTTCCAAGTGGTATTGATATACCACTCTTTTCTACTGGTTCTGTATCCCTTTGACACTATTTTTATTATTTATTTATTTGTTTTATTTTTATAAGCTGCCCATCTCTACTTACTATTCATTAAGTAAGATACATTGTCAACCACTATGTGGCCCCATCAGCTAAGATCCACACCTCTGTGCATTTCATCATAAAATGATTGTTTTACACATCAAGCAAGAACTGAAATGTATAGTTGACAGTGGAATAGCAGTAAATTAACTGAAAATCCCAAACTCAATCCTTATGGGATATCTTAAGAATTCAGAAAATTGTGGACAAAAAAGGCATTTTTATAGTTAATAAAATATAATATTTTATATGCATTGATAACTTTTCCAACATCCAGCTAGCTAAAATATGGTAACTTATTTCTTCTGTGTTAGAATTTAATAGATCCTTATTTGATTCTAGATTAACTTTAAAGAAATTAAAGTTGTAACACTAAAAACTAAGTTTCATTTATAGGACATTTTTCCAATCAGCATTTAAAAATGAAAGAATTAGAGGAGAACATAGAAAGAAGTGGAAGAAAATACAATTCAAGGACAAAGGAAATCAAATGGGTAAAATGTAGGTTGCTTTGGTGTCAAAAAAATTAAACAACCTATTTGATAAGTCATCAAATGAAAACAATGAAGAACTTTGAAGGCCCTTTTTCACTTGACATATTGCTGTTTTTGCAATACAGATGATATTACCCATAAATTACAAAAAACCTTATTCTGTTAACACTTGCTCTCAAATTTAAAATGCTACTACTGGAACTTCCTTTCATTTTCCTATATAGTAATGTTATTTCCAGAAAAATGAATCTGACACTAATATAGTAATAAAACTATGCATGTATCCATGACTACTGTTGTGATCTCAGTAATATCATTTTTACAGCTGTGAATATTTGTCATCATGCCAACTAACCCACATTTGAGAAATAACTAATAAACACTGTCTTATCTGAAAAGGAGTATCTTTCAAAGTAGATGTGAATTTTTATGACTGACATTTTTATAATTCACATTATTTTTATAAGTTCAATTTATCATTCTCAAAATTGATGAATGTTTTCACAATTTTAGTTCAAGACAAGAAGAAGGTTCAGTATGCATAAATGTCTCAAGACACCTCTAATCTATAGGCGAATAAGAAAAGGAGAAGCTGAAGTTTAACAAGATTTGCAAGATTCCGTTACAAAACAATGCAATAGCCAAAGAATAGCGTACAGTGTACACCATGTAAAATGCCTTCAAACTGTATATTATTTAAGCACTTGAGTTTATAATATATTTTTCACTATTACTGAAAACTTTTTTGTAATATTTATGTGAATCCTTATTTCACATCTAAGTGTAGAAGGGGGCTATCTTCAGAGCATAATGCTAAACCATGGCAGCCAACTGAATTGGAGTGAGAATTAACTTTGACTGAAAGATGCATAACATATTAATCCAGGTCACAATTCTTTTTTTAGAAGGTTGTTTTGAGATTAAAGCACTGAAATTTGATCCTCTTTCTTTGGATTAATTAGTCCCCCCCTAAACTTCCCCCTTCACTTTTGAAAGATAGTGACTTATTCATAAAGTCTGCTTTCCTTTCCTTATCTAATGAGCATTTTTAACAATTCAAGTAAAAATGAAAAATTGAGATTTTGAGGCTCTTTTCCCCCCTTCATGAAACACAGTAAAAATATAATGAAAAACCTACATTCCTTCTTTTCCTCCAAAGAATTACAACTATATACATATTCCATCTTTCTTATAAATACCTCATAATAATCCAAAAGAAGCAACAAGAAATTATTTGGTTTTGATATAAGAAAATTAATTTACAGCAAATGCATAGACAATTTTAAGAGAACATAAAACTATTGAACTCCCAATGAAATATTATTTAAACTACCAACTTGTAATTTAAAAGAACTCAAGTTACTTTTTATTTCATACCTTCACAGGATAAAACTGTATACAATGCAGAAAACTACCTCATTAAAACATTCTAGGATCAGAGCACCATGAACCAGTCAAATTTCAAATAAAAAGAATTTGTTGTTGTTAGTTGCAAAGTTGTGTCTGACCCATCGCGACCCCATGGACAATGTTCCTCCAGGCCCTCCTCTCCTCCACCATTCTCTGGAGTCTGCCCAAGTTCACGCCCACTGCTTCAGTGACTCTACCCAGCCACCTCATTCTCTGTCATCCCCTTCTTCTTTGGCCCTCAATCTTCCCCAGCATTACATTCTTATCCAGTGAGTTCTTCCTTCTCATTAGGTGGCCAAAGTATTTGAGTTTCATTTTCAGGATTTGGCCTTCTAAAGAGCA
>JANHFP010007028.1:13209-27635 GCA_032468135.1 Calamaria suluensis
GCTATTTTTAATATTGTGACTGGCTGTGCACCGCCCCGAGTCCGCGAGGAGAGGGGCGGTATATAAATCAAATAAATTAAATAAATTAAATTAAATTTTTATCAGGCTTGCACAAATGATGGAAAAATTGTGATGCTTTAATAAACAATATAAAGTTATTATGGTCACAGACCTTCGGAAACAATTTGAAGAGTATATAGCTCTAGTATCTATTTACGGCAGCATGTATTTGTTATGCTCTATGTGATCTGATTTCCATGAGTGGGAAGGTAGGATTGTGCTGATTTCTGTAGATATTTATATACTGTAGCTAGGAGAGTTGAGGGAAAAATGGTAAGAATGTGCATGCCTGATCCAAAACAGTTCTTATGTTCCTGTAACTTTCTGGAGCAGTGAGTGTTCATGTTGAAGTGAGTGTTCATTATGGAAGTGCTAGGTGAAGTTTATTGTTTAGCATTCCAAGCAGCTGTCAATCTAATGTTTTCTTAAGAGTACTCAAAAAGGTTTCTGAGGGATGTTAAGATGATCCTGCTAAAGCCTGTCATTTACTTCCTTCAAGTACACAAAATGAACTAACCTTTCTTTGTCATATGTTAACTTATTTACAATAATTACATATGGCTGCCATTTTCATTCCTATTTTCCTTAACTGCCCAAAGGTCTTCTACTTTCAAACAATTTTGCATATTTTGTTTTGTTTTCCTTTATCCCTTAAATTCTTTCCAGCTGTTCCATTTTTTAAAATCCTTTCCAAAAATCAATATTACTCCTTTAAGAGTCTGAACTTCTTAATGATTAGTCAAAACTTAAAGAAGGAAATGTTATTTTTGTGCTTCCATTGCCTCTTCCATTCCATCTTTTTCTCTGTTGTTTTGTTAATAGCTATATCACAATTAAAAAAAACAAATACCAATGCAGACTTATTAATTTTTATCAATGACCTCATTTGGGAATGGAAACTATTTCAGATAAATAAATCTATATAAAAATAATTTGGTGTATTCTTAACTTTACTTATCTAAAACTTCATCCCACAAGTATGTAGCATTGCATTAGAATGAATGAATAATGAATTGAATTCGCTCATTCAACTAGATGGGCTCATTTTATTTTTTCATTAATCTTATCTGGATTTCTAAAAAATCAGTATCTTATTTATGTATTTTTTTCAATTTTACTGTTTTTCCTGTTATGCAAGATTAGAAAACAAAGCAATAGAGCAGTACATTTTACATAATTGATATCAGACATAAATGCTTGCTTAATTCAAAGCATTTAAAAAGTAACACAATTTAAAATATTAATTCCTCTGATTTTAACCACATTTTATTAAGACCAAATTTATTAAGATTTTCTGCATGAATGTACTACTCATGGGCATTGTTAAAACTGGAAGGGGAGATGGGGATCTTCTTTCTTCATGCTGAGCTTCTTGGAGACCAGCTTTGGAGAGCTAAAGCCCTCTCAGCAGCATCTGAAGAATCCCAGAGAGAATTGGTAGAAAACAAAACACATTTATTTACTAGCAAAGAATTGCCAATAGGTTTTAATCAATTCCATGCAGGCATTTCTGGGTTATAATAACATAAATTATAAATGTATGATGGGCATTATTGGAGAAATATATTTTTCTGCTTGAATAGTTACAAATGGCAATAGTATTTAGGTGATAAGGCACCATAATTGCAAATCAACTGAATTTACTTTCATATAAACTGTTTAAACAAGCACATAAGCCTAAACAGTTCTTGGAGATCAGCCAGAATAGCACTTCAATTCTACATTTGTTTTAAATTATACCTTTTCTAACTACCCGTACCATAGAATTTGCTTCTTTATAGCTGCTGCACACTGTGGAGATTATTTCACTGAACTATTCCAGTGATCTAAAGATCTGCTGGCTGTTGGTAGGCTTTTGACAGTTCAGTCCCCAGCACTTTGTAAATGAAGCATGGATTCCTAGCTCTTTACACTTCCTGACATTGATTTGCATTTGCTATTTTGTGGTCCTGTTACTAAATTTGAACAGATACTTTTAAAGTGCTCAAAATTGCTACTCTGGAAGCACTCAAAACATCTATTTTAATTTTATAATTCATGCCATCTTTTAGATACAAACATTTGTCCCTTAGACACACATAAAATTATGTTCAGATTTATAATTCATCTCAAAAGTTGAATTATATTATTATATACTTAGTATATAATAAAAGTTCTTGAAGTCCACTCTAAAATCATGCCTCTCACCAAAGAGGTAATATGTTAATGTTTTAAAAATAAAGCATTCTGTTAGGAAATCCCCCCTCCTTTTTCTCAAATTGGTTACTATGATGTACAAAGAATCAAAGAGAATTAAACTGAAAATAAGGACTAAAGATAATATTATGGTTAAAGCTGAAACACCACAACAGCAAAATACTTTCATAGTGACTCAGACAGAGGGACACTTGAAAAAACAAAAATTGACAAGACTTATTTGTTTTAAAGTTTTTTTAGCAAGGCTTTGTACAGAGTTGCATATATAAATTAATAATAGGCCCACATGGACAATTAGAATGTTCACATTATTTGTTACGAGGGGGACAATATGGGAAAAACTAGTCATTTCATATACTAATTATTTTAACAATTCCAGTCTAGAGAAAAATCCCATTTTCTTTCCATTGCATTTCCATGCTCCTCAGAAATTATGAACATGCTAAGTTGCTGTGTCAGACATCTATATTCCCACTACAAATGTTTGGAATGTCACACTTTCAGACTGAAGCCTACATAAAAACATATCCTCTGATCATATTAGCATAACAGTGCAATTAATTAACCAGCAAGGCCTTTCAATCTGTAAATTTGAAGTAGTCAGGAAGGTGCTCCAGTGTCTAAATTATTTTTCTATTAGGAAGATAAAATGTAGTAATTAGAAATTGGTTTTTACTGACCACTGGACTGTAAGTATCCATAAACTTGCTGTTTTTGTCAAAATAATGCTTTTTCTTACTGCTACACTACCCTCCTGCCTGAGACCTGACTGCACCATACAGACCATGAATTGAGCTTCAATAACTGGATGGTTTTACTTGATTCATCCCAAAATAAGATTTCATTCCATCTGCTGCATTTGTAAGTACAGATGGTCCTTGTTTACCAAATGCCTCACACAGCAACCATTTGCATTATAATAGTGATGATAAAAAGCAACTAATCCCTGTATTTAGTAACTTTGCAGGTCTGTAAAGCAAAGAAAAGCTGAAGTAATATCATAACCTTAATCCTTGCAGCAGGGGTGAAATCCAAATTTTTTTACTACCGGTTTGGTGGGTGTGGTTCAGTGGGTGTGTCAGGGGAAGGATATTGCAAATTTTCCATTCATAACCCACTCCTGAAGAAAGGATATTGCAAAATCTCCATTCCGGGGCCAGCCAGAGGTGGTATTTGCTGGTTCTCTGAACTACTCAAAAATTCCGCTACTGGTTCTGAGCTGCTCAAAATTTCCACTACTGGATCTCCAGAACCTACTGGATTTCACCCCTGCCTTACAGGGGATTTTTGCCCAACCTCTTTGAGAGGAAAAGTGCTGTCTGACAGGCAGACATGTGAGGCAGACTCTCTCTACCAAGCAGTGCTCTCATCGAGGATCGCTGAAAAAGGTCTGTCTTAAAATCCAAGAAGAAATTTCAGGATGGCTAGTGGCTTGCAACCTTCCCTGCCAGCTTTTCTGCTCTTTCTGGTTAAGCCGGTAGGAAAGATTGCAGATAGCCATCACTTGATCGCAAGGCACCCAAACATCCAATTCACAATCAAATAACCGTGGGCAGTGCTGCAATGGTCCTATGTTCGTGTGTGGGTAATAAGAACCTTCATTCAGGGCTGTCGTAATTTCAAATGGTCACTGAATGAACAGTTGCTAAAGGAAGACTATCTATATAATACCTCTGCAATTTCTACAGGATGGGATGGGGGATTCTAAATTCTGACTTAATGTATACATAAATAAAATATATCCTCTCAGAGTCTTTCGCAAAGCCTTACCTAACATCACAGATTGTGATTTGCGACTTAACCACAAAAGGGACCAACATTTCAATTGTTAAGCAAAGCAGCTGATTAATGAATTGAACCTAATTTTATGATTTTTGCCAGAGTTGTTAAGCGAATCACTGTGCACAGTGAATCGCACAGCCGTTAGGTAAACCTGGCTTTCCTCTCTGCACTGACTTTGCTTGTCAGAAGCTAGTTAAGATTGTAAATAGTAGTCATATGACTCCATGATGCTACAACCATTGTAAATACATGCCAAGCGCCTGAATTTTGATCATATGACCATGGGATGCTGTGTTGTTAAGTGTGAGGACTAGTTGTAAGTCACTTTTTCCAGTGCTACTGTAACTGAATGGTCGCTAAATGAATGGTTGTAAATTGAGACTACCTGTGTTTATATTTTGAACCACAGAAACTTCTTGTGGAAGAAATTAAGGTGGGGGGAAAAAGGAATTCCAGAATTCCATGCCTCTATAATTCTGAGACACTATGCAGAAATATATACTTATGCAAGAAGATAATTGTTAACATATTTCTAAATATTTGTACTAAGAATTTAAATAGTTTTTAATATTGAGAAACAAAACACAGCATAAAAGTATTTCAAAATGGAGTAAAGATATTCATTTCAGACAGTTAATACATTAAATCATGAATACAAAAAAAATATGCAGTAAAGAAATAAAGTTTTCATACATTTTAACACTGGAGGAAATATCCAGCCTTTTCTTCTATAAGAAAATTGGAAGGGAAGGGAAATGAAGTTTTGTTTTTTTTAAGTTGTTTATTTATTGTCACCATTAATGGGAGTTGTGCTCATTTCAGCAGCAGATATACTAAAATTGGAATAATGCCATTAATGGGAACTAATGTATTATGTATATTTCATAAATAATCATGTTTGAAACTTGCGATATTTAACAGCTGTCTAATAACTTTGTGATTTCGTATTTGTCTCTGGTCTTAATTTTGGCAAAACTAATTCCCTATTGATATAAATAGTAAGTGACAATAAGCTGTTGTAGAAAAGCTACTCCTTTAAAAAAATACCAGACATTTTTTAGCTATTATGCTGCAGACATCAATGAACACTTCATATTATGTACTTCAATATCTACAGATGAAAAAAATAATTTTCCTTAATATTCTTTAAAAGAAACAACACTGTTTTTATACTTACCATTCCGTGATTCAGCCAGGTTGGTATAAAATTATCAAGAAGCTTGGGGTAAACAAGTTCTCTGTCATAGATATAGATGCTCCAAAACATTAGCACAACAAACTGGGTCAAAGAGAAAAGAATACATATATAAATATATATACTTTCAGCTATATAAAGTCACACTTTTATTGTAATTACATTTTATCAGTATCAACATTCAACCAGTTACTACTGTTCTGTGATGTATACTTTTCATGTACAAAGTAGTTTAAATCTAGGTTGGCTAGATTATACATATGTGGTTAGTCTTCAATTAGCAATGGTAATTGGGACTGGCAACCCCATAGTTAAGGACAACTGCCTTTGCAGCAATTTCAGTTGTCATTGTTAAGCTAATTCCACAAAGCTGCTAGGCATGGCATCACATGACGTCCATTTGCAACCTCCTGTCAGCTTCTCAATTGATTTTCCTTGCTTGAAGCTTGCACTGAAAATTGCAAGTGGTGATCATGTGACTGCAGGATGCTACTATGACTTTTATAATTGTGAGCCTGTTGCCACGTATCTGAATCGCTGTCACATGACTGTAGGGACTTTGCAATAACTGCAACTATGAGGACTGGTAGTAAGTGTCCTTGTCCAGTGGTGTGGTAAATTTGAATGATTGCTGAATAAATGGTCATTTTTTTCAGTGTTGTCATAACTTTGAATGGTTATAAATCAAGGATTATCTGTATTCATTCTTGTACTACGATCTGTATTGAATTCAATTAGAGTGATATTTTGGATATAGTAGTTTCCTCTAAACCAAACATTAGATTTGGTCCTTTAGGGTCATGCATGAACTAACTGAATCTTAGAAGATTCATCCCTCTAAATAGATATACTTGAAGTACTAAACTATATCATACTTTGTAAGTATCAGTTTATTCTTGCTCAATGCAGTTTACACTCAGAGTAGCTATGAAAAATGACCCTGAGAAATATACAAACCCTATATATTCCAATGTAAGATACTGAATTGCCTACTTGAGGTACTCTAGACAGCAGCACACTAACAATAGAAATTGCACGTAGACTTATATACGCCTTTACAGTGCTTTACAGCCCTCTGTAAGCAGAGTCAGCATATTGCCCCCAACAATCTGGGTCCTCATTTTATCAACCTCGAAGGGATGGAAGGCTGAGCCAACCTTGAGCTGGTCAGAATTGAACTGCTGGCAGAATTAACCCTTAATATTGCATTCTAACCACTGTGCCACCATGGCTTTAACTATAAAGATGTTATAAAAGGGGAGAGAGTACAATGCTGGACATAGTACTGATAATCCTTGACTTACAGTGGAATTGAACTTTCTGTTGAAATCTGCTTAGCAATGTCAATCACTGCAGTCTTGGTTGCCATCATTAGTATTATTAGGTGAGGCAACTTTCTTCTGTCAACTTGCAATCAATGTTTGTGGAGAAGCCTGCAGGAGGTTGCAAGTCCCAGGCCAAGGTACACAAGAGGCATGCCATGGTTAGGATTCACAAAGTTGCAAGGGGGAGCAAGAAAGGCATGGCGTGATTCGAAGCGAATGTGCAAGTGAGTATGTGAGGCATAGTGAGGGTCCAGAAGGGTATGCAAGACGTATGCCATGGATCTCGGAAGAAAAAGTGCATGAAGATGTGAGGGAGTGAATGAGAGGTGCTACACATGACAGGGAGGGTGTGTGGCGATGCATAAGGGTGCTATAAAGCACCAGGCACCATACAGATCAAGGAGGATGTGCAAGGCACAGATCAGAGTCTGCACAAGGGTTTGCAAAAAAAGCTCTGAGTGGAAAAGGGAGGGTATATGGATGACAGGCACAATATGAGTGCAGAGGATATTCCCTGTCAAGACTCTGTGATAGGTATTGATTTTGGCTTATTTCTCCAAAATTCAGTGTTGCACTTAAGAATTTTCTAGTTTAAACTACTGAACAACCTCTAAATTTTCTGTGGACTTTAGAACTGTAGTCTGACTGTCATTCTAAAACAGTTCATTTGTTTTTCTTCTGTTCTCTTGTGGTCTTGCTTGAATGTGTGGAATCACAGCGTGAATCATTTATGCTTTAGCTTATGATGGGTTGGTTGATATTACGGAAGTTTATGCTCTAATCCAGAAATCCATTCAAGAGCAGATGCTCACAAACCATACTTGTCATGCTCTCCTTAAAAAAGTGGTGCCTTTTCCTGCCTTGCATAGTAACCCTATGATTCTAGGAAAGTAGGTGTTTGAAATATTGTATCCTTAAATCCAAAGTATATTTTCCTGTGATCAAGCCAATACTGTGAGAGCATAGGAAGAGACAGAGCTTCTTTAAGGAGGTGATGACAAATGTGGAAGGCATATCAACACAAACTTTAAAATACAGCAGATCACTACTTAATATTATCCTGTAGAACTATAAAGCAGAATTCATGCTTTCTTTAATGATAGCAGGCCATACCAGTTCTGAGGCAGCAAAGCATACTCCATATACCATGACAATATCACTTCCACGCCTAACAGATGGTACCTTTTTTATTGAAATACTTGGTTTCTGCCAGACATCATGACACCTGAATAGTCTGAATTTTTGATTCAAACTACTTTTGATTCTGGAACACTGATCCAAAAAAATTAAGGATGGGGTTATCTATGTGCTTTATGGCAAACTACAGAATAGTATCCATGTTGTTATTAGTGAGTTATGGCTTCCATTTGCTATTTTCCCATGACTCTTATTTTTAATTAGTGTTCTTCTGCAAATTAAATCCACAGTGTAGTTAACCAGTTAATCCTGAAAATTCCTGGATGCTTGCCTGGGTTTTTTGTGACTTCCTGAAAAATAGAGTGAGTTTGATCATACGATTCATGTCAAGATTATATCTCTTAATTCTGCATCAATGAAATCTAAGATTATATTTCATTTAAGAGAACAAGATGAGCTGGCATATTAAACAAAAGCATTAGAAAAGAAAGTTCCAGTGCTAGATTTAAAAAAGTAAATTTAATATCAATGGAAGATTTAAAAAAGCTGGCATGTATTTGAATATTTTCTGAAGAACAGAAAGCTTATTGACCTTGCCTGTGAGGTAAAAGTGGAAAAGACAGGAAATTCCATCTGTCCTGTCAAAAGTCAGCCAATGTATGCAAAATCGGTTGCAACCATCTGCTGCTCCAGGTGGCCAGAACTTCTTTAGTGAAACAGGTAGATTCAAAAAAGCATGCTTAAGCAAATTATTCTAATTTTAATCAAGTTGCCGATTGAACATTTCTTAAAACTCAATATTATTCCATCTGGATCAAAACAATTCCTTAAGATGTATCAACTCTAGAATCTAGAACAATGTAATAAAACAGAATATGATTTTCACACATTCTCTTTGGTCCCCATCTCTCGTGAAGCATTTGTTTTTTGCCAAGATTTTAACTGAGTCTTTGATATTTTCCTATTTATGATTCTTATATTTTCATTATTTGCTTAATTTTTTTAACATAGGTTTCTAAAAATTCACTCAGACATCACTACCCCCAAATTACTATGATAGTATTAAAATGTGTTTTTTTTAAGAAACTGCACTTATTATATTTTATGGCTTCATCTCGGGAAGTAGATAAGGACTTTTCATGCGGCAAAACTCTTTTAATGGACAAAAGCCTTCTGAATATGTATAATGAATGAAACTGATAATGCAAGATATGCAGAACTGATATACAAAGTGATATCTTGGTATCATACATACAAAGATGATTGATATACAAATTTACGCAGCTATCCCTAGTTCAGTGACAGTTCAAAGTTAGGATGGCACTGAATGAGTGGTACTTAAACCAGTACTTGAAGCTTTGGATGTCACAGCACTCACATAGAACACTTATTACAGCTGCATCATCCCACAATCATCTTATTCCCTTTGGCAACCTTCCCTGCTGGCTTCCCAGAAGCAAAGTCCTAGAGAGTCTCCATAGCACCCACTCCACCAACATCCCCTTAATACCATGCACTGACCTGCAGCAACCTCTCTGCTCGTAAACCTCGCCAACCTGCTTATGCTTCCTACCTCCCACCCATAGTCTCTGCTAGCCCGTCTGCAGCCCCTGCTGGTCTGCCTGCATTTCTTTAGGACTCCATTTTAAGGAGAAATTAGAGTCAGGCATTTCAATCAATCTCATGTTTAGTAGGTATGAGTGTGGAAAGTTTTTCCTTACTTAAACTACAGAATTCTGGCTATTCATTAACCAAGTCTGATCTCCACCATACAGATATATAGAAAAGTGACTTTAATAAAGTCACAAATTTAAAGGAAACAGCTATTGAGGCTCCCTAGGCTGTAAAATGTTACAAAACTATTTCCAAAGAGTATGGACTCCACCAGTTCACTATCAGGAAGATCATGTACAAATGGAGGCAACTCAACACCACTGTTACCCTCCCCCAAAGATCACACCAAGAACAAATTCAGGAGCTTTCAAAGAAATCCAGAGTAAGATATAAGGCAGGGGTCCCCAGTCTCCTGGCTTGTGACCCTTTATTGGGCTGCAGCTGCAGCCTATTGAGAATTGGGCCGCACAAACGGCCCCACTCATGCACACACAAATGAAGCTGTGTGCATGCACACACCTGTCCCTCACACAAAAGCATTCTCTCTGCTCCCCCCCCCCTTCATTGGGCTGCCATCTCGTAAAGGTTGGGGACCACTGATCTAAGGAACTAAAAGCCTCTCTCACATTGGCAAACACCAGTGATCCTGAGACCCCTCCTCCCCATTGGGAGAACACTGAATACCACTGGTGTGAATGGAACAACTGCAAGACAGAGCCACTACTTTCCAAAAAGAACACTGCTACCCATCTACAGTTATACTATGTGGATAAGTTGGAACGTTACTGGAAGAGTGTTCTGTAGAAAGATGAAACTAAAATAGAAAAGTTTTGGCTTGAATGAAAAGTATTATGTGTGACAAAAGACAAACACTATTCCAGTATAAGAACCTTATCCCATCTGTGAAACATGATGGTGGTAGTATCATGGCTTGGATCTGCTTTTTTGGCTCTTGAGGACTAGGGAAAGTTGCCATCATTGACCACAAGATATCAATGGATTCCGATGGGAACCATGAACTCTGAATTGTACCAGAAAAGTCTACAAGAAAATATAAAAGTACCTGCTGTGAACTGAAGCTGAAAGTGGCTCATGCAGCAAGACAATGACCTTAAATAGATAAGTTATACAACCAAAGAATGATTGAAGTAGAAGAAATAAATATTTTGGAAAGGCCAAGTCAAAATCCTGACTTTAATCCTAGAACTGATCTGAAGAAGGCAGTTCATGTGAGGAGGCGCACCAACATCCTGGAGTTAAAGCTGCTATATATAAGGAAGAATGGACTAGAATTCCTCCAAGCCAATGCACAGATCTGATTAACAGTAATTGGACATGTTTAGCTGCAGGGGAGCACACTAGTAACTGAAAGCAAAAGTTCACATACTTTTGCCACACATTAATATGTAACTTTGGATCATTTTCCTCAAAGAATAAATGAACACGTCTAATGGTTTTGACTCATTTGTTTAATTACATCCTCTTTAGTTTTAGGACTTGTGTAAAGAACAGATTGTGTTTTAGGTCATGATGCTAAAATTTTGAAAATTAAAAACAATTCAAAAACTTTTAAGTACTCGATGCTATTTTTCTGTCTTGTTTCTCTTACAAATGCATTTTAAATTGATTATCAGCACTTTTTTAATCATTATTTTTATATTACAAAGTGTCCCTACATGTGAATTTAGAGGCATATAGGGATAAATTATACATTTAAAGCTGGGAAAAACAGTTTCTTTTTCTGTATAGCAGTCCTATATTGCCCACTGAACTTATGTACTAAACATTTTTCTTAATTACATTGAATGAATAAATAGAATTATAAATGCAGTAAATAAATTGCACTTTTTTGTCTATAAAATTGCACTGGTGACTATGAGCTTTCCTTTAACTGACATTTTAAAAACAGATTAAAAACCAAGGGTGGCATATTCTAAATTGGAAGGAAATTCCTTTCTTTCCATGGTACTTACAACCCCAATGGGAAAAGCTAAGACAGACATCATCCAATCACGGAGGGATATGAGTTTTCTTAGTTGCCTTTCTTGTTCTTGGCTGTCATTTCCTTTAGTCAGAAGGCTGGAAAGGTCAGTCAGTACACAGATCCCAAAAAAGACTGCTTGAACAACCTGCATTAGAAATACAAACATATTGAAACATAAATATATCTGTAATATCATTTTTAGCTATACATCCTTCCTGGTGGTGGTGACATTTGGAAGCAGTGAATTTATTGAGCTTTTTAAAATGTTCAGGTTGAATATTGTTCAGGCTTACTCTGAAGCCTTGCTTCATTAAAAAATGGAAGGAATATAACTCATTAAGTGAGAGAAAGAAGACTGTTCTTTTATATATTTTCTCCAGTCTTTCCATAATTTTATATGTCTCTAGCACAGACATACTTTATTTGATGTTTCCTGAGCTAAATAATTCCCAAGGTTATAACACATATTCATAATGTTCTTTCTGAACATTATTTCAGAACATAATCTAAAGTTTAATTTAATCTCTGTCTCCCTACTATTTTGCAAATTGTATGCTACTGGTCCAAATAACCATCTGATGAATCCAATTACTACCTCAACTTTAAGCCTGGGTGTGACTGGGCTATTCTTTAGAACTGAAAACATGTATACTGCATTTGTTGTAGAAAAAATGATGATGGTTGATCCTTGTTGTTAGTACATGCTTAGAATTTTATTATTATGAAATGATGCAAAGCAAATTCCTTTTCCTTTATTTTTTTTGACAGCAGGTATTGTAAACATTAAAAGCAGTCATCGAATGTGTGGGGAAATGTATTAGTTGAATCTCACAAATGATTGACATTCTAAGGTGCACCAAACTCCCTGTGAAGTCCTGACCTTGAATCTTTAGAGTTCTTCTTATGGGATATTCAGACTGGAAGAGATTCTGGCTCAGAATCTGATTGATGGTTGTTTCTGAAAATGATATTTTTAAAAATTAATTCAGGATTTCAAACTTTGGGATGTTTTACCATTAAAAAAATCTATTTTGGGTTTATAGTGTTGTGAGCTGATTTTTAATGTTACATTTGCAGTAGTCTGTGGGCATTTTAAAAAAATTCTCCTAAATAAATTATATAATGAGACAATAGAGACAGTACAATTCAAGCCTCAAGGTTAAGATGACCAGATTTTCAAATTGCTAAGGCGGGACACTGTCGACGGGGAGGGGGGGCAGAAATGGGATGAGCCTCCTACTGGCCGTGTGCTGTGCCTGTGTGCCCGTGTGTGCCCCTCATGCCGAGGGAACTCATTCCTTCTTCTTTCCTGGTCTGAAGCTCCTTCCTCCTTCCTGTCTGGTCCGAACATTGTGCTATGGTGGTACACCGTTGATGGGGGGGATGATGACAATGACAACGAGCCTCCTGCCGGCCGCGTGCACACACCTCACGCCAAGGGAACTCACTCTTCCTTCCTGCCTGCACCCAGCAGGGAAAAAAAGGGCGGGACTTTTTAAAAATGCCCTGGGACATGGGAATTTTCACTAAAAAGTGGGTCTGTCCTACCAAAAGTGGGATGTTTGGTCACCTTACTCAAGGTGTCCCATTCAAGTGTTGTAGCTTGCAAACTAAATTTTCCATAGTAAAATAAATAATTTATTTTCTTAAAATGTCTATGGCAGTCACCATGCTGTGGTCAACAAACAAGGCTCAAGAAAGAGGTATCACTTCCCCTTTCCTTAGAGAACCTCTCAAAACCTGTCCCTGACACCAATTTTTTTCATGATGCCATGAAGACCTAACTATAACCCTACTTTAATTTTTTGAAGACAGCAAAGCCCACATTCTGGACAGAGATGACCACTGGTTTGAAAGAGAGGTCAAAAAGGCCATGTACATTAAAATTGAATAGCCTTCTGTATACCTGTTTTATCTTAGTCTTTCAATATATATATATATTGAAAGACTAAGATATATATATATATATATAATCAAGGACCAACATATATAGAAAGTTGCCACACAAAAATAACAAAATCCAGTTTTATTTATTATATGAGATATTTATTAAATTAAAGTGCTTTTTATTTGCAACATTGCCCATTCATTATAGTTAGGATACAGGGAGATATGAAGGGCCATTTTTAGTGTTTCTCTTGATGCATTATCAATATACTCTCAACCTTCACTATTCCAACAATGGCTTTAAAAAGAAGACAAAGCAAGACACTACTTCTGTTTGTTCCTGATGGCTGTAATTATTTAAGGAGTGATTGTAAAATTTGGAAAGGGAAGTCTTAACTTCCCAGTAGATCACCACCAAATGATAATTTAAATTCATCTTTTAAGAAACTGTTTGGCACCAGTGAGATTTATAAATGTTTGTTTCTAGCAAGGAAGTGAAAAATGTATTTTTCTTCAACTCATGATAAGACTTTTTGCATAAGTCTTTTTGCATAAGTCTGCATGTACATAGGTATCAGAGTAAGGAATTGGGGATATTAGAAAGGACTTCAGATGCAGGCTGCCTGTTCACATTTTTGTTGTGGTGGATGTTTGCCTTGCATTATCAATACATATTATCAGCATATTAGTATTTCAAGCTGATATCTGCAGCTAAAATATCTGCAACTCGCAGAATTCCCCAACCATCAATACTGCCTAGGAATTCTGAGAATTGCAGTCCACACACCTTTGTGACCCAGGCTGAGAAAATCTGATAAGCATTCCAACATCATATTTAAGATGAGAGTAACAGTCCAATGTTTTTGGAGTATTGTTTTCAATAATCACAATTACCAGTTTAGGTTTACAAATACAAAAGAAGATAATGAAGTTGAAGATAAGCAAACACCTTTATTCTTTAATACCTTATCAAATTGTATATTGTTAAATAATATATTGTTTCTTAATTTTACATAATTTAAGAGAGTTCACTGATGTTTTCAGACCTACATTACCATCCGAGCATTTTTTTTTCCACAGAACTCTTTTCAGGCACATAAAAAAATAATAATATATTTTTTTTTTCAAACAAAGTTTTATTGTGAAAATTTTGAATACAGAAAAAAAATTTTTTTGTAAAAGAATTGCATAATTACAATATCATATCTTTTCAATATCTTATAAGGTGTAATTTTTACTATTTTGT
>JANHFP010007029.1:28738-45090 GCA_032468135.1 Calamaria suluensis
AACCAGTGCAAGAGACAATGAGACAGGAAATGGCTGACATGAAAGAAGATATTAAAAAAGACCTTGCAGTTTTTAAAAATGATTTTAAAAAAGTACAACTATTAGCGGATGAAAATAAGCAGAGAGTGGGGGGTTTGGAAGGGGAGGTGCGGGGAATTCAGATAGGAAAACAAACTTTGGAAAATGTGATTTTAAATATGGAATTAGAAAGAACACATTTCTTTCTCAGATTTCAGAATATAGAAGAAGAAGATGGAGAAGACCTTAGAAATACGATGTGTACAATATTGGCAGAATTTACAGGGAAAGAAAAAGAGTGTATTAGTTGGGACATTGATCAGGTATACAGGGGGAATTCATACTGTGCTAAAACACACAATGTTCCCAGAAAAACTCATGTAAAAAGATATACAAGGGATGAAATACTCAGAGTTCAGAAGGGGGGGCACTAAGGTACAGAGGCAAATAAATAACTATTCTTAAACAGATTTAAAAAGGGTACGGGATATAAGAAGGATTCTTTTTTTGTCAAACAAATTGTATCTTAAAGGAATCATGTTTAAATGGTTGATGCTGGAAGGTTTACTGATTTTCTGGGAAGGGAACATAATTAAAATTAATACTATTACTGAGGCTGAGGCCTTTATGAAAGAACATGGAGCTCTACTAGAAAGAGAAGATGCAGGAGTTGAGGAAGGGGAGGTTGAAGACAAAGAAGGAGAGAAAGTGGGGGAGGAAACGGGGCCTGTCTTGGGGGCGGAAGGGGCGGTGGTATCGCCCAGAAGGCTAAGATCCAAGGATAAAAGATAATACATGCAGAATGCTGACTGAAATGTAGAGCAAAATTAGAATAGAAGAAGCTGACAAAGAAGAAATATACTATACATTGAAGTAAATGTTTATTATTGATTGATGCAAACTTCGCACAAACCTGGTGGAAAATGGTAATAATATGTTAAGATTAATTTGCCTTTGTATGCTGCACAATTGTATAAAAAAATTAAATGTCCATTTACCCTACCCTGCAATATAAAAATGTTAAAAAACCAATAAAACTTTTAAACCACAAAAAGGCATGTTCTTGAATAAACATATACACAATCAGAGTTTGTTTTGATCAGGTTTCAATTAAGGTTTAGAACTAGAGCCAATATTTTTTTTCTTTTTCATTAGATGGCTTCTCTCATCCTGTATCTAGACTTAGGGAAATAACAATTCTGCATTTGGTTCTCTTGAGGGGAAAATTCTCAGATGCATCCCAAATAGATAGTTTTATTGTAGTAGCAGCTCCCATGCAGAATGGCCAATAATCTGTTGATAATTCACATCTGGCTTGAGTTTAGCTCATGGGAAGTGACTTAATAAACTGAAAAAAATACTATACCACTGAAGGCTGGATCAGCCATGGTGTCATCAAAGCTAGTATAACTTTGAAAGCTAATAGTTCAGTTCTTATCACTGTCAAAATAGGAATGGAATGGAAAGGAAAGATGCACTGGCAGTACATGAGACAATGTGATTCCTCCATACTACCTTGCAAATACTAACAGTTCTAGAGATGGGCTATGGTGCTTAGTGTTTCTTCACTAGTTATGGTAGAGCTTCTAGTCTCAAAGCATCTGGACACACCACAATATAGTTGGAGAGAATTCCCAGCTGCCAAAACTCTTCCTTAAACTTTCTCTCTCATTGATCAGATCTACATATTAGAGAAGGAAATGCATTCAGATGGCATCATGAACCAGACTAATTCTTTGATTTAGTTTCAACAATTGTAAAATGAATATAAATAATGAGGTAGATTAAATAGTTGACATCTTTTCAAATTACAATGCCAATTGTTTCTGATATTTATTTTATTTCAGATCTTTTTTGGATCCATTTCTCCTGCTTTCCCCCATATGAACAACCCTATGAGGTAAGTTGGCTTAGGGAAAATAACTCTTGTCCAATTACTCAGGGAGGTTCTAGTAGCTGAGGATGGACTAAGACCTGGGTTTTTCTAATGCTCTTCTAGCACCCAAATCAATATACCACACTGCATTATTCCAAGGCAATTCCCAACATTTCAGAAATGTGTTCTGATTAGAGCTGTAAATAAATGCAGAATTGCAGCATTTTAAAAAGCATTTTGAGTCATTCGTTAGATATTTGGAGTGTTTATAAAAAGAAACGTTGGGGAAAATGTTAAGTCATACAGTGAATTGAATGCTTTTAAAAGTCCATTATGACCAAATGTGAGGGTGAAAAAAGCTAATTGATAGGATGTTCATGCCCCTTGTTCGCTTCAGGGAGGAGGAAATGACATTTATTATACAACACTGAAATCACTTCAATGTCAAGAGAGAAATAAAGTGAATGCAAAGTGTGAAGGAGAATCTTTTGACTGTTCAGCTATGTAATCATAATCAAGAGACCAACTGCAGAGCCAATGGAGTATTTTTTTTTAAAAAAAGAAAACATACAAGATGATTGTTTTGATGAGTAAGAGGAATTTCAGAAATGAAACAGTTCTGGGAGGGAAAAATCAATCTATCATCTACACATGCTTAAGAGCTGACATTATTATTAAATGAAGCATAAGAGTAAGCAACCTAATAATTATGGATACTAATGTGCTGGACAAATATTAATAAAGAAAAAAAGACATGACATTTTAAAAGTTAATGCATTTACTTCAGTGGTGAAATCCAATTTTTTTTACTACCGTTTCTGTGGGCGTGGCTTGGTAGGCGTGGCAGAGGAAGGACCTTGCAAAATCTCCATTCCTACCCCACTCCTGGGGGAAGGTTATTGCAAAATCTCTATTCCCCCCACTCTCGGGCCAGCCAGAGGTGGCATTTGCAGGTTCTCTGAACTACTCAAAATTTCCACTACCTGTTCTTGGAACTGATCAAAATTTCCGCTACAAGTTCTCCAGAACCAGTTAGAACCTGCTGGATTTCACCCCTGATTTACTTGCATAACCTACAATGGATATATTTCATTAGATACCTCAGAAGTATACCATGCTTATGAAATGATAAATATGTTCATTTTAAAGTATGATAAGACTTTACTTCATTTGCTGATAGAGACTAATACAATTAGAAAAGAGGAAAATGGTGATAGGGTGCTGTTATGAGGCATTGTGGACCTTCTGTCTCCAAGTTTCTGATTTCTTACACTTTTGGACTGAATGCAATTTTAATTGATATCAGGTCAGGCTGATAGACTCTAACATTAATTGGAAACAGGCAAGATCTAAAAAGCTTTACTCTTCTTTTATAGTCTTTCCTGCCCCGCCTACCTTTTCACATGAAACCAACTTTACCTCACATTCCTCAAATTGGTTCCTTTACCCTATATGAACACTATGTGAGGTAAAGAATCTGAGTTGAAGGAGAATCTTTCCCAAAGGGTCCAAAGCTCTTTCATTCTTCACAGGAGCCTGGGAGTTTGGAATAGCTAGAAATGCAATAGTGTGAATAATAAAAATAAAAAGGAACAACAAACACTTACGATCCAAGTACTTCCATGAAAATGAATGTTTTCCTGATGTTGGCTGTCGGTTTCTTCCAGGAAGTGCTATTATCCTCTGGTTTGCAACCCATCTTCTCCAGAGTTAAAGCTGAAATTTCTGAAAGGATATGATGGTTGAAAAACCATTTTTCTAAATGGCTATTAATGACAACACATTAGTAAATCCTCACATTTTTCTGGGTCAGATTTCTGGATCTTTAACAGATTTTAACACAACCTGCAGTTCAGCAGAAAACAATCTGCCTCTTATTTACAGTGGTAATTGTACTACTGATTGTTAACAACCAGTGATAATTGTTTACCACTCATTACCTTTTAATTTCTATAATGTGATCTTTTGGTTACTATCCATGCTCTGGAATTCTTCTGTAAACTACAAACCTGAGTAGAGATAAAACAATGCTGATACTGTCATCATCTATCCTATTTTTCTTTGAGGGCCTGAACTACTCTCTTGTGTTAATAGGCAGCATTTTCTAACACTTGTAAGATCCAGCTGTAGACCCCAGGAGGGTTTTCAGCACTATGAAACTTTAAATTGTCAAAAGACTTGTCATCTGAGCTTTTAACCCTTACTGAGAGTCAGAAATGTTCCTCTGAGTATTCTGTATTGGGATATGAAAATTGAGATCTGGTAATTTAGAGGCTTTAGAAAATGCAACGTTGATTTGAAAATTTCAAAGTAGGATTATTTTAGGGTGATGGTATTTAGGGTGATGCTATTATTCTAGATGGCTGGTTCTTGTTATTCATTGTGACAAAGTGTATAGGACTATCATCATAAAATACGTTAAAGTAATGTACTTAGCACCAGCATTAATGTACTTAGTAAAGCTAGTTTGGAAATCACCTAGATAATCTAAATTCCATTCCTTTTAATCGCAATAAAATGTGCCATAATATTTAGGCTGCTATTTTTATTAGGATTTAGCCACATTTTCTGCCAAATGTAAAACTCAGGGATATTAGATGCTAGCACACTCATTAGGTAGTAATGATTGTAGTTTACAGGTGCTTCTAAAGATTGTGTAATCTTATTGCTCATCAAAGTTAATAGTCTACCGTTAAAATTCAGAGCTACCACATACTGAAACAGATTATATAATTGCAAATTGAATAGAATGTACAGATCAGATTCATTGTGAAAAAAGAATGGGCAAAGTCAGACAATAACAACGCCGAATAAACCTTTCTTCAAACAGTAATTAAATTAAAGCATTTTACACATACACACTCAAATAGGAGGCTTAAGGCAAAACTTCACGATAATTAAAACATATTTTGTGCTACGTATTTATTTTCTTTTCCTGGTTGTAATGCATGATGGTTGATGGGAGAAGATGGGAGTAAAGCTGTTATTTAAATCAGGACTATTGGTATGAGAAGAAAGCTTGATCTTTTCTCCAAAGTAAGTTTACAAAAAAGCTCTTCTTCATATCAAGTTATTTTTAAAATAAATCTTTATTTTTTTAAAAAATACCTTTTTCCCGCAAAAATAAGACCCTGTCTTATATTTTTTTGAACCCTGTAATATGCGCTTGGCCTTATTGCCATGTGCTCAAAAGCCCAATTGGGCTTATTATCAGGAGGTGTCTTATTTTGGGGAAAATAGGGTATATAAAAATACATCTGTATGTGTCTTTTTCTAAACAAAAATCCTAAGTGGATAAGATGGTGGAATACCCTTTTGTTCTTTTGTATATGACATTTCTAGTCCATCATCTGTTTCCACTAGATCAAAACCAAAATTCAGATAAAGCTACACAGATTCTTATTTTTATAGCCACTTAACTGATCAGTTCATAAAACCTAATGCTGGAGTAATCTGAAAGACAGATAAACCCAAGTGTTACTTTGATACAAGTTGAATGGCAATTATATCCATAGCATTAAACACTTGTCTTTTGGGGAGTGCTTGCAAAAATAGATAATCAAGCATTTTCAATGCTCAGGTTTGGATGTTACTATGCATCTTAAACAGCAATGAAACATTAAGGATTTTGAATCTAAATTCTTTTTAAAATGGGTGCTTTTTAAGAATGGTGAATTAATCTCATAGGTTGTCACCAGGTAAATGTCTTTGCATCATACTTTCAATATAAAACTAGTGCAGCCTTCATTAAATATCAGTAGAATAGCATTTAAATATCATATGAATAGTATTTAAATGTGAACAGTCAAAGGTGAAACTCCTTGATGCATCCTTTGACAGGAAAAGTCCAAAGAAGCCTGGTACCAACAAGCAGGCCAAGTTTATGCTGCTTCATTGATCAGCAGAATGGCAGGTAATTTATGGGGATCGGCGCCTAATTTTCTGCATTTATTAGGAGTTTACTTTCAAACTGTAAAGCATAAGATTGCAATATTAAGGACCTTCAAGAAATTGACACATCATCTATAGAAGAAAAAGCTACACGATGCTGTACTGTTTGTTATTTTTATTTTTATTTATTGTCAAGCATGTATACGATAACAGGTATAAATGTAAACATAATTATGAATACAGAAAATGGATATGGATAAATGGGGACAGTAGGAGAGGGATGGTAGGTGCTTTGGTGCACTTATGCACTCCACTTACAGACCTCTTAGGAATTGGGTGAGGTGAACAGTAGACAGTCTAAGGTTAAAGTTATGGGGGTTTGGGGATGAAGCCAGGTAGTGAATTCCAGGCATTGACCACTCTGTTGCCGAAGTCGTATTTTCTGCAATCAAGTTTGGAGTGGTTTACCTTAAGTTTGTATCGTGTGCACATGTATTATTGCAGTTGAAGCTGAAGTAGTCGTTGACAGGTAGGACATTGTAGCAGATAATTTTGTGTACTATTCTTAGGACAGACTGAAGGCTGTTTGTGTATGCTTGGAGACTGGCATTTTGTGGAAATCAATATTAAATAAATTAATAAATAGACTAGCAGCAATATGGATAGGAAGGAACAAGGTTGTACTCTATTACTTGCTACCGTTGCCTTATTAGCAGAGTATAAATGTGTTGAGGAAGTTTACAAAGTTGCTCTTCCTTGATTTGAGAATTAACTAGAAATTAAATAAAAACAACAGATGCTGGATGTTTTCTCAAGTCTGGGCATATCAATATGTTGACTAATTTTAATCCTTTGCTTCTGCAAAACAGTCCAGAGAAATATTATATTAGCTATAGATTTTAGCTAGGGAGCTCTTCCAGACTGAATTCAGATCTTTGCAGTAACTCCATTTATCACCATGGCTACATTTGACTTACACAGGTAGAAGCCCTTTATGGGACAAAATGCAAATACATCAGGAGTTTTTTTCAGCTATACTTAACAATAATTTCTGCAATTAAAGAGAGTTCTGAAAGCACTTCTAAATGGAAGCCTGTTGTGAGCAAACACACTGAATTGGAAGATGGAGCTGGGTGCAAAGCCCAATATTGCTCAAAGACTGAAACACCCTCACTCTTCCTATATCTTCTCATTTTTTAGGAATAGCAAAAGGATTTATAAACATGACTGCATTTGCCAATGGTCAAAAAGGGGCTTTTGTTAAAAAGAGGAACATTTTGAACAGAGGGAATCACTAATGCACAGGGAAAAAAAGGAAGAAAAAATGTTTTTGTGGCAAGTAGTTAAGGCTTTCATTTCCCACTGAAGTAGTATTTGCCATCTATAATGGCCAGGGTTACACCATTTTCAAGTGTCCAAGAATCAGACATCAAAGATTAATTCAAGTATGGTAAAAGAAAAAGGGACTTACCTGCCAAAGAATGACATTTTCAGTCTACAAACCCTTTCAAAGTCAATATGTTTAAAAATGTGCTTGATCCCTAGTCAACTATTAGATTCCAAATCTTAATTAGAATTGCCTTTCCTTATGTATTTCTCTGGATAGACACATTTAACAGAGTTTAAGAATGAAAAAAAGGAAGTGGTTTATTGACAATATTTGAAAGTACCAAGTTTGTTTATGGAGATTCTCAGCCATCCATGTCCTGGTTTTCCCAAAGGTGCTTTTTCAGGAGGCAACTGGACTTTCTTGTTTTTCTTTGAAGGCCTTTTGCTTCCCATCCAAGAAGTTTTTTCAAGTCCAACTTAATGGTGGGAAACGGAAGAGCTGAAGAAAATTCTTGGATGAGAAACAGAAGAAAAACCAAGGAAGTATAGTTGTCTCCTGAAAAAGCACCTTTGGGACAACTATGACCTGGATGACTGATAATCCATAGACTTTTAGCTATGCACTTTGGAATAAACACACTTCGAATGGTGTGAGAGTATGAACAGATTTCCAGAAAAATTGAAGACTACAGGAACCATTTGCACTTCAATTTGAGATGCAGTCTCATACTCCAACAGCCTGTACCTGTCTTCAACAACGAAGTAACACAGGGCAGAAAACATCCTGCAGCCAAAAAGGCTCCACACCCATTCACACTACTCAAGCAACCCTGACAACACAAATAAATCTCCAAGAATGCAAATGGCCTGCTATCTGCAAGGAATATAAATCCTTCCATTCCCCACCATCCAGTCAGAGCTGAAGAAGCTTCCTGGATGACAAACAAACCATCTTCAAAGAAAAAAACAGAAAGCCCAGTTGCCTTTTGAAAAAAAAAACACTTTGGGGAAGCCAACAAGAAGTTTGTTGGTTTTCCTAATAGAGCAGCCTTCTTCAACCTGGTTTCCTGTAGTTGGACTGTAATTTCCAATAAGCATGGCTATAACCTTGGAAAGGTAACTATAACATCAGTTTAATTAGCAGATTGGAGAAAGCTTCTTAAGAGTATAATAATACTAATAATTCACTATGCAGGCCAGGAAAACATTTGGAATTCTAGGATCATGTAACTGGCACACTCTCAAAATGACTGCCAGGAAAGATAAATCATGAATAAACAACTATAATGGGCATGGTTTATAAAAAAAGCCCACCATAAGGCACATGAACATCCCAATATGATTTTGTGAGACGTAGGCAGATTTCTGCAAATAAATATGATGTACCAGAAGCTGCTACTGTGCACTCAAACACACACAAACAGGTAGAGCTTTGAACACACCAGTTTGGCTTCCATTTTAACAACTTGCAGCCAATATCTATGGCTGTCATTGTGAAAATGGCATTTGTCTTGAAGGCCAGTTCAAATTGTATTATTGGTGTAGCAGAAATTATTTCATCCCAGGGACATTATCTTATAAATCCAGGATAAACTGGTTTATAGGGCTGTGCAGGCAAGAAATACGCTTTAAATCAGGGGTCTCCAATCCTGGCAACTTGGTTGGAGCTGGCTGAGGAATTCCGGGAGTTGAAGTCCACAACTCTTAAAGTTGCCAAGGTTGGAGAACCCTGGTTTAAATGACATTAGAACCAGTGTGCGATTCTTTAGGACAGGTATTTCTTTTCCCAGGATCGCCTGCAGATGACACTGGGAAAAGATACAGCTGATTGAATAAATTGAATGCAGGTACTGAGGTGGGCAAAATCTGTTAGGCTTGATTAGTCCCCATATCTTGAAGAGAAGTCAGGGGCTTGGCAGAGAGTGGGAAGAAAGGCAATAGAAGCCAGGAATCAAATGGGAGCCACACATTTTATGCAAGTAGAGATTTCTGCCAGTGCAAGGGTGGGTGGATAGCATTTTGATTTGGTGGTAGGGAAAGGCCTATTCACATTGCAATAGAACATAGTGACAAGTCCTATATTCTTTAGCTGCCTTTCTGTAAAAGAAACATACTTCTGATGATGACCTTTATGTGCCTGGTCAACACATTACACATAAATATGAGACAATAGATGAACCACAATGCAATGATAAACTGTAAAGATGGCAATGTAATTTTTATATTCTATTTTATCTGTCAATCCTAGGAAGGGATATTGAAATATAATAATAATATTTGGAGTTTAAAACAATTATTCTAGATCAGGGGTGTCAAACTCCATTTCATTGAGGGCCACATCAGGGTTTGACTTTGGGGGGCCAGGGTGGGCATGGCTGGCCGTGGCCAGCTCAATGTGGCTAGCTCAATGTCACTCAATGTCACTCATTTTGTCAGCAAAAATGGGCTCTCAGGCTCTGTTTTCACCTGCGATGGTCTCCTGCAACCTTCTGTATGTTAAAATGGCGCTTTGGGTGGGCTACACACAGCTCCTGTGAGCTCCATTTTCACCAGCAAAAGGCACTGCGGGCCAGTCCTTCACTGTTTCCAGGGTGACCCTCTGTAAGTACCCTGTGGGCTGGATCTGGCCTTGGATTTAACACCCCTGTTCTAGGACAAATAGAAATACTACCCATTTTATTAATGCACCTTGTCTCACATTATCTTCTTCTATTAGAGATAACCCTGATTTCAGAAATGCTTCCCTTTCCTGGCTTATTTGCAACCATTAATCTTAAAGACATTGGATGCAATGGGTTATTGTGCCAAACTGTGGCTTCTTGGCCTCCCATTTCTAAAAAAGAGTTAAGTGAGAAGCAGGAGACAAGTCTGCTATAATGGCACCAACCAGGTCTTAAAAACAAATGGCTCTGTCTTTTTTGATGATGGCAGGAGAAAGAAATGTGGGAAATTTTAGATCTTCCAGTCATCTGTTTACTAATGTCTATTTATTAAAGGTAACAGTATCAACAATAAAAGCATTTTCTGATAGCAGTATACTTAAATTAGTAACTGCTATGAGTAAAGCCTGACGTCTTAATCTAAATGCCATTTATTTCATAATAAGATAACTTATTTCATAGTCAGCTATTGGTGAGTGTTGATCTTAGAAAATCTAGGATAATTTGTTGTGGTGGCTTAATTCACTTGATAATTGTAATATTCATTGTCATTGGCAACCTTCAGTCTCAAAAGACTATGGTATTGTGCTCTGGAAAGAGGTCCTAAAACAGCATCTGGTGTGACTAAAAAGCCCAATTGGAGAGTGGCAATCCCTTCCACACTGGGGGCAGATACAGTCTGTCCCCTGCTCAGTCCCCAGATTTCACTGGTTCTAGGACTGCCTCTTGGCCTCAGCCTGCCGAACAAGTGTTTCTTCGAACTGGAGAAGGCCATGCTGCATCTTTAGCCTCCAGGTTGAACAACCAGATGTCAAGGTTTCTCAGTCATTAATGTCCACCCCCAAGGTCTTTAGATCCCTCATGCAGATATCCTTATATTGCAGCTGTGATCTCCCTCTAACACACTTTACCTGCACCAATTCTCCATACAGGAGATCTTTTGGAATCTGACCATCAGCCATTTTCACAACATGCCCAAGCCAGCATAGATGTCACTGTTTCAATAGTGTATACATGCTAGAAATTCCAGCATGTTGCAAGACTGTGCTATTGGGAACTTTGCAATGCCAGGTAATGCCAAGAATTCTAACATTATGTTCATGAATAACCATTTTAGAAAAAAGATGCCAACCCAGTTAAAGTTGGCAGCTTCTAGAAGATAGCTGTTTCACAACTGTTTATTTCATTAGTTTATTATAGAAATACATTTGTAATGATAAGTTCTGTCCACAATATTTGTAAAAAACAAAACGTCCCCAGTACAGGTACTAAAACTAGAATGCAGAAATCCAGATGTTCATTAGGTGGCAGCAAATGGAAACAGAACAAGCTTAGATCTTAGTGGGCTTTTTGTGGTCCAGTTATGGTTGCCTTAGACTAGTCAGCATGTGGCCTGTTAATCACCATGGTGTTAAATAAGGCTAAGCTCTAACAGTTATTTTGATTAAGCTTCTGAAATGAGCAGCAAAAAAGATGAGCAACCAAGGAGCCAATGTGATCATCAGGCATGAAATAAGGAAGCTGTGAATGAAGCAGATTGTGCGGAAGTATAATTACTGGTCTAGTTAGCAGTACGCCATCTGACATTGATATCTTGATGATTCCTAAACATGTGGAATTAACATGTGAGAGAATATGTAAGAAGGCATTTGGGAGAAAGCAGAGTTTCCATTTTGTCTTTTTTCCCCCTGTCACCCATTTTGCACATATGCATGACGTTCATTTACATTGTTGATTGTGTTATCCTTTTTTAGTAAAACCAGACAACACTTTTAAGCATGTAATATAATATATTGAACCCATCCACATGTTTTTATTTCACTGTTGTTTGGTTGGCACTAATGATACCTCTTAAAGAGATGGTCCAACCAGGAAAGAAACTGAGGAAAAATATAGAACCAGGAATTAAATTATACTATTTATTTCATAGTCTGCAGGTAATATAAAGTTCTTTAAATTATAGAGAAAAAATATTTAAGAGACACACAAATAGGAATGACTTGCAAAATATTCCTGCCAAGTCCTATGTATCAGTTTAAGAATAGACAATTAATTGTATACCTTCATAGCCCTAATAAATCAAATGCCCGTGAAGTGGTGCAGAGTCTACCAAACTTTATTCTAAAACAAATGTTCCTTAGAGTCTTTTATAGAGGTAAAAAATATCTCACAATACATTAATGGAATGTATGGAAATTCTCAGTCATCCATATCATGGTTGTCCCAAAGATGCTTTTCAAAACGCAACTGAACTTACTCTGTTTACAAGAAGCTTCTTGTATGCGAAGATAAACATTTTCAAGTAAAAAAAAACAACAAAGATGCTTTTCAAAAAGCATCTTTGGGACAATCCATTAAAGTATTTTACTACTTATCAAGATTACTATTCAAACTGTTCCCTCTGGGTCTCAATCTGGATGAATATATTTGGCATAAAGAGATCACAGAAACTTAACTTCCTACTTCTACCTCTCCCAGCTAAAGTAGGACTTGCTGTATTCGGTTTGGTTAATGTGTCATGCAATACAATCTAATAACATGAATAATATTTCACTTGTAAAAATTATTCAGCATTCATGCCCTATAGCACAAGCAGTAAAGCATATACCGCTGAAAGGATACATTAATAAAACTACAGAAACACAGGAATTAACTCAGTCAAAGTTGAAACTGGGAGAAAAGCAAAATAAACCTTTTGTGATTTCTCCTCCCCCTTTTGTGACTCTTAATATTGTACTCAAAAGAGACAGAGGAGGTAAGGCAAATCATTTGTATTATAACACATAATAATTCATCTAAAATTCACTGCATCATTAGCATTGCCCTTTCTTCCATCATCCTAATTAGTAAGAAAACCGCAGTCTCCAAATATATGTCTCCAACTGATTGCATGCTAAAAAAAAAACTTAATCCATATAGTAAACAAGAAGAGACCACATTATTTACGCCAAAGGAATGCATTTTGCTGGAAGGTCATTGAAAAAGGATCTCAAAATTACTTATGATATTAACGTTCAAAATGTTACAAGCATCTGCAAAGGTTTATTAGCCCTGTGGTTCACCTCGTTCTACAGTTTATTCAACCATAAACAGAAGGACAGAATAAAGTATTATGCTGGGATGCAAAATCAGTAAAGCAGCCGGTTAGTGATGAAAACAGCAAACAAGCTCTGAAGCAGACTGAACGGAATGCACATCATAGTTTTTGACAAAACAGACACAGAACATAAATGGTTGTCAAGGAAATAGGATCGACTTACCCCCCCAGACCAAAACGAAGGAACTTCTGTTCTCTGACTTGCCTGTTCAGCTCCTACAGGTCTGCAGGGATTAATGCTAACAATAAACCAAGATTAAAGGGGAGGGAAGCAGGAGGCTCTTTTCATGAGATCACAGCTAAGCAAGCTCTTTCAGCGTGATGACTTAGCAGTAGCATGCACTTCTTGGTGGGTGTTTCTGTAACAACAATAAAAGTGGCATTTCACACTTGTCCTTAACAGATTTCAAGCCCTTTTATATATGGGTGTACTTTTGAAGGGTGCTTTGGAATGGACAAAATAGAATTTGATACATATTCCTTTTCCTTGCTTGCTAGGATTGCTAGCCCACATCCCACCCCAACTATAGTACTCATTTCTGCCAATGCAAATTTCTGGAGACTGAAAGGCAACCCATTCCAGTCTAAAAACCAAAGGATCAAGGAACCAAACACAGAAGCTGTTTTCATTGCATAACCTGGACAGAAACTAGTCACACATATGAACAAATATACAATATTCTTATCCTGTCAAATCCATGCCATTCATGCTAAAATATACTGCCTATAATAAGAAAAGATGAGGAAGAATGGTTATTGTACAATGGTATATTATCCAGCATGGAGATTATATTCATTTTTTGAAATGCATTGCTTTAATTTCTGAAGAAAGGAAGGTTTATCATTGACAAATGGTTACATGGTTATAAATGAAATGCACATTAAAAAGATTCAGAGGTAATATTATTTCACACAATCAAAATTTGGAATTATAGTCAGACCTAGTCTATAAATCATGCCAAATGATAATCTGAATTGCCACCTTTAATGTCTGGACCAGTGGTGAGTTGCTTGCAAACCTGTAGTAAAGCTGGCAGGAGGCTCCGCCCACCCACCTGGACATTGCCACAGGTGATCTGTGCATGCCCAGAAGTGCATAGGTGTGTGTACTCACATTGTGTATTGTAAAGGTAAGTGGAACCTACTCCTGGTCTGGATAACTACATCATGCTAAGCTAGAACCAAACAAACAACATTATAATTTAATATATGAATCATAAATACATTTAAGTGGTCTTCGTTTCAAGACTTGAATCTGGCAGAAAGGATTGGATTCTTCCACATGCAGTCCATCCACTGATTTACTGGATAATGACAAATGATGAACCTTTGGAAACTCTGTTTCCATTCATTTGGAAACCTAGAGCAATGAACAGAAGTTTGAGAGAAGAGGCAGGAAGAAACTTGGTTAGGCAAAGAAGAAATTAACATAATATTAGCCTATGAACTAAAAGAACTTGATGGCAAGAGAACTACAGATCCATTGAAATAAGTCAAACTTCAATTCATTATACTAATTTCAGTGAGTCATTTGTAAACATGACTAAATACAGATTCATCAATGCATTTGGCTTTACATTACACTCTGCATCATTATTCCTTGGTCAATTCTGTAGGGAGGAGGTATTTTTCTTCAATCGAAATAAGTATACACATTTTAGAGCAGATGTTCTCTGTTTGAACAGTCATATTTCATATTAATGATAAGAGAAGGACTTTGTAACAAATATAACCTTTTTTAAGGTTCACTGGCTGTCATTTAAATGTAATTGAGGGCAAAATGATAATATTAACCACTCTTCCTACTATAAGATTCCTATATCTGGGAGCTAACATTAAGAAATATTATATTTCTTATTTAAATCATCATCATTCTTTTCCTAATGCATGATCAAATGTTGCCCTCTAGGGGTGAGTGCTGGGCACTCAATATTTCATTATTTTAGCTACATTGTTCAATAAAAATGTAATTTATTTTTTCTCGCTTTCTTCTAGCTTGTGTCTTATATAAAGAATACTAAGAAAGTACATTTCTCAAACTAAATTAATATTATCTCTGAGTTTGTGTACATGTCAGAGAAAGTACAGGAGAGAGACATTAAGTCTTTATTCCTCTCTCCCCTCTCTCTGGGGGATTAAAAGCCCATTAAAATGATGTCATTTCTGTGTTGCACATGCACTTTAATAAGACCGTCTTGATTGTTACAGAAGCCATAATAAATAAGGTTAAAGTGAAAATAGGTTAGGAGTAATAATGAAGCGGATTGCAGACTGCTGAATTCAAATGTCTACCAATTTTTTTTAAAAATCTGGGAAATCTTGTTCAAGACTTAGTTTAAAAACTCTCCTCACTTTTAACTTCTCCCCAAAGTCACTATGGTAAAGTTACCACTAGAAAATCCCTTTCAAAAAATTCAATTTTGCTTTGATTTACATCCCTAAATTCTTTTAAAGAAGCTTATTTAAGAAAGCCAATAGTTTCAATATTTCATCAATCCCTGGGTTGTTCCTTTAATTCCAATTTCCAACAAACCTGAAACCTGTTTTTCAGGAAGGGGATCAGTGAAATTAAAAGGAAAAACAAGCCTGGGATATTAATTATGGTACATTAATTAATATAAAACTTCTTTATTTTTCCACAAACATTCAGCACAATATATAGGAATTGGGGGCACAGACTGGGACCTGGCGATGAAAAGAAACAAGTTGAAGTACTGTGGCTATCATTGTCACCAACTGTCCCCTCCCTGCAATTTTCATAGGAAGGAAAATGATTTCCCTGCTTCACAGAAGATCTTTTTTTACAATGCAATTTGTAAGGCTACATGGCCGATCCCCAAACTGGATCACAGCACGAGGTAATAGATTAAATCCACACTAGCCCCAAGAGAGTCTTTATATCTCTTTTCTGTGGTCAGTTGTTTTTGAAGAGAAAAATAAAAGCCTTTAGCATTCAAGGACTAATGATATGGTTAATGCCACCTCATTCACATTAGGCTGGCCTTGAAAATGTTGCAATGTAATGGTGATAGTTCTCCAGGGACTATAGCCATAGTAGGAAATCATTTCAATCAGTCAGCTGAAATTACTCACCAGGTCAACTCTCAGAAAACCGACTTTCAATAAGTATTTTCTTTTCTTTTTATTTATTTATCCATGTGCTTTATGGATAGTGTTGGAATAAAGAGATTTATGGAGTAAAAATGTCAGATTGTTTGGACTGTGGTATACTTGTATTTGAAATTTAAAAGTATTCCTATAGTGTTTAAGTCTGGTAAAAGGTGTAAAGCTAATTTAGGTAAAGGTAAAGGTTTCCCTCACACATATGTGCTAGTCGTTCTGACTCTAGGGGGCAGTGCTCATCTCCGTTTCAAAGCCGAAGAGCCAACAAAGATGTCTCCGTGCGGCATGACTAAATGCCAAAGGCACATGGAACGCTGTTACCTTCCCACCAAAGGTGATCCCTATTTTTTCTACTTGC
>JANHFP010007031.1:0-12220 GCA_032468135.1 Calamaria suluensis
AATTAGTTTAATCTTATTTTAATATTTTATTGTATATTTATGTTTTAAATGTTTGGCTGTACACCGCCCCAAGTCCGAAAGGAGAGGGGCGGTATAGAAATCCAATAAATAAATAAATAAATAAATAAAGCATAGCCTAAAATTCCTAAAATTTTAGGAACAGGGATATATAGAAACAAAACCTATGGGTTCTCCTTTTGTTTCTTTCTAGTCCCTCAAGGCTTTCATAAATCTGCGCCCCTTCTTCCTTTATAGATGGGTTGGGTGGTTGGATTAACACTTAGATTTATATACTGCCTCACAGTGCTGTAAACCCTCTATGCTGACTCTATGACAGAGCAATATGAGCAATATGCTGACTCTATGACAGAGTCAGCATATTGTCCCCAACAATCTGGGTCCTCATTTTACCAACCTCGAAAGGATGGAAGGCTGAGTCAACCTCGAGGCAGTGAGAATCGAACTTCCAAACTGCTGGCAATCAGCAGTCAGCAGAATTAGCTTGCAGTACAGTGGTGGATTGCTCTCTGTTCATCCCAATTGAAGTGGTAGTGGTGGCAGCCCACCTGCCCAGACATCATCAAAAACACTCTGCACACACATGCACTACCGATAGTGAACTGGTAGTGCTGGGATTTGAATCCCACTTCTGTTGCAGTATTGCCTTCTAACCACTGCACTATCACTATGTACCACAATGGCTGAAATGAATATTAAGGCTTTTCTTAAGTTGCAGCATAATAATTATTGTCATTATCAACTTTTTCCATGCTAAAACCAAATGACTCAAGTGATGATTTAATTTTTCATTACGTTTAAATAGTCTAATATTTTGTTTGTTTATACTTTCAAAAAAGTTAAGCTTCATCATTACCTGAGTAAAAAAACCAAAAATAAATATTATTTGATAAACAAAAGAGGTAGTAATTACTTTAACATAAAGCAAGTCAAAAGTAGAATAAATTATATACATTATGTTGGAGGCAGGCTATGTGATGCCTATGATCACCCCTAGATCCATATATAACTATATTCATTCATTCATTCATTGGTGCCCAATAATCTCCATAGCCCACCTGATGTGGCCTTTTTAGCTTTTTTTTAACTTCTAATTTAAAACATAGGAAAATGTATTGTACATAGGAAAATGTATTGTACATAAAACAATAGTCTATTTTTTTAAATAAAAGATTACTCTGGCCCCATAGTGATATTTAGAAAATAAATATTAGGGTTTCCATGAAGCCTAGTTTTATTTATCCTCACCAAAGAAAGGCAAATATAATTTGAAATTGCCTGGAACATCTTCAGAGTCTAGATGGTGGGAGTAGCCATCTATTTAGTGGGATTTTGTGGCTACATAGTAATTCCATGTCTGGGGAACTCCCATTAAGAAGTACATACAGTATTCAGCCATATGGACTAACAACATTGCATACTACCAAATCTGTGGTACCATAGAGATGTGCCATCTGTGATTCCAGATGGTAACAATGCAGTGCTAATGCCCTCAGCATAAAAAAAAGATGCATAATTTAATCTCAGATTATATAATTAATGAACTACTTCATCAGATAGTCATGAACTCAAAGGAGATGCTTTGTCCAGTTTCTGCATGAATTTACCCGATGAAAAGGAAATCACCAGCTTTCTGGTTCCTTTCTCACTGAACCAGTAATCCAGGACAGATGAGACCATTATATGCCCCCTCCCTACCTTTGACCGCTATTTATAAAATTAAACAGAAAAATAATTCTTGTTTGTATCTTGGTTATAAATAGCATTCTGAAATACTTTAATGATCTATTTTTATAGCATGTTCCACTATGGATTTGCGACAAATAATGGAAGAAGAAAATAGGATAAACTATTTGGATAACCATTTGACTGAAGTGGTGTAGGGTTTCCTATCTAAGCAGGCGGTTAGACTTGAAGACCTTACAGCTCTATTATTCTATTCTATTCTATTCTATTCTATTCTATTCTATTCTATTCTATTCTATTCTATTCTATAGCGCCTTTCAAAAAAAAAAATCAACATAGCATTAAAGTTACTTGACGTCAGTTGTTATTTCTATTATGAGAAGATCTTTCCAGCTTTATCAAAACAGTTATGAGCTGTTCCAGAAATCACATAGTTTCCATCTTCTTTAGTTGATCTTTACAGTAAGGAAGAAATGCCAAAGCAGTCATTGTATTGACCTATCCAAGCCAAGATGTTGCAAGTCTTATAATTACCCCTTTCCTTTGTGGTTTCTTTTCATTGCTAACTAAGCCCTTTGAGTGACTGGTGGGGAAATAAGCTACTCAGAGTGAATCCAGTTCCTTTCCAATTTTAAAAACTGGAAGATCAAATCAATAGATGTGACAATTGCTCTTGCCCCTTTTTCTCATCTGTCAAGAAAAACTCCAAAAGATCTCTCACCCTGGAAACAGTGGCTAGTATGATTTTGTAGTGAAGAATTTTCCAACAAATACGAGCTATCTGAGATGTTTACAAGATGTAGTACCCTAAAGGGCACTATATTAGGGAAAAGCTGCCATAAGGCAAGATGAAAACAGCCTCTTGAAATAATTGATTTTAGAAGTCTATTTAAATTACCACTTTCCACGTGGGACCAAATTCTGCTATGCAGTTGCTCGTGGATGAGAATTTGCTTAACATTCTCAACATCCTGTTGTGTGGCCCTCCCTCACTGCTCTCCTGTTGAACGACAGATTTTGGAGAAAAAGCAGAATAAGAAGTTCATTGTCCTCAGCAAGACACAAGCATGATAATAAATCAATCTGTATCTCAAGGATGGTATAACAAACAGGGACTTACAGTGTATGTTAACATTTTACCTAAATTAAAAACATAGATTTGTTAAAAAGATCAATATTCATATACCAATGTCTAAACTACATAACCATCGATGCACAGGGATATCCCAAGGAAAATCTATCTTGGATTGGAATTATTATATTTGGTGTATATTAGAATCACAATTACATGTTTATTTGCAACTAGTGGCAAGTGCCTATCCTCCAGTGGTGAAATTCAATTTTTTTCACTACTGGTTCTGTGGGCATGGGGTGGCTTGGTGGGCGTGGCAGGGGAAGGATACTGCAAAATCTCCATTCCCACCCCACTCTGGGGCCAGCTAGAGGTCGCATTTGCTGGTTCTCTACTCAACCACTCAAGTTGAGTAGAGAACTACTCAAGCTTTCCACTACTGGTTCTATAGAACTTGTCCAAACCTGCTGGATTTCACCCCTGCTATCCGCTCACATTGCTAAAAAAATCCTTATGTAGAAATGGCCAATGCTTTTGCTATTCTATTTCAGAAAGAAAAGAATAGTCCTAAAAACTTGTCATGCTTCTGAAATTTAATTATTCTAATCTATTTAATAATCTCCAACCTTGGCAACTTTAAGACTTGTGGACTTCAAATTCCAGAATTCTAGTCACATCATTTTTATTACAAGTCTTAAAGTTGCCAAGGTTGGAGACCCCTGTACTAAGGTATAACAAATCCCAAGGCCCAACAAACATTTGTTTTTAAAAAAAGTAATGCAAAGCCCAACTTCTTCTCTTCTTTGATTATACTATTATCCTGTTGAATACCATGAGAAGCAGCTATTTTTGTTACTGCTTCTAATTATTTATCTTTCGTATCATGTCCTTTTGTATCCACCCCGGATCTGTGTTAGTCTAGTATTGTAAACAAAGTACATATGATAACTGGCAGAGAAGGAAAGTTTAGTATATACGTACAGTGTCTTCAAGATCCACTTTGACAACATGCTAGGAAAAAACTCAGAATTGCTTCATAATCTTGTAAAAATAGAAAATTTGTCAGGACTATAATAATAGTGAATTGTTTAGCTAACTCATTACCTATAATCCAACAAAGAATATACTGAATAAAAGGTGATTCTATGCTAGGGTAGTTTTGTTTGTAATTGGCATAAAATGTATATATATATTTAAAAAAGAGAAATTTCATATTTTATTCAATTGTTTTCTACACCAAGACTATTTATGTATGTCAGCTTTTAAGTGCATATTTCGTATATAAGAATCACAAATAAGGAACATTTAAAATGATGTTTTTATTACAAAGTTCTGCTTATGGTGACTAGAATTATGCAACAGAAATAAAACTTCAAGGTCAATGATATTCCATACAAAATCAACACATTACATTTAAATAATCAGTTATTGCTACAATGTGTAAGTAAATTTCGCACTGTGGAATACCAGTTCTTTCATTCCAGGTTCCTCAACAGTAAGCCAAACTTCTTTTGATTATTAAGGATGATTTCCATTGGAGATTCCTTTCCTTTTTCCTTTCCTCCCCTCCCCTCCCCTCTACTTTCCTTCTTTCCTTTCTTTCCCTTCCCTTTCTTTTCATTCACATTATCTCTAAATATTGTTTGTGCTACTCACTTTGGTATTCATAATTCTGCAATGGATTGTGTCATTTTCTTAATAGAAGCAATTTATAGTTATTTTAGGTGCCTTCTGTCCTGAGGGAGTCTCAGCATGGAAGCCCCATAATAGTTTACAAGGTGGAAACCCAGTTGAATTTTAAATATTCACTGTAAAACTATTAAATGATATGTATAACAGACAAATTGGTCAGATCTGGATGTTTAATCTAATGAAATATTGATTTTTATTGTCTTTCTTTGTGCTAAGGAATAGTACAGTTAAAAAAGTATGGTGATGAAAAAAAAGTCATAATAATGAAATAATTACTATATCCTGGAAATGTGCAGAAAATTGATTACCGTAAATTTAAAAAATGACTATTCTTTCTGGTTGATTAAAGGTTTTTTTATGGACAGTTAAAGAGTGCAGCCTTCTCTTAGATTATGTAGAAATATTAACATGAAATACAATTTGTAGATTTCACATTTAGGTTTTACATTAAACAAAATCTCTGTGCATAATGATGCAAAAGGTTTGACTGGGCTTTTTGTTCTAGGCTTAACAACAGCTAGCTTCCTTTTTTAAAATTTTACCTAACATCTGCTTATGTGGTGAACTGTTCAAAGGCAGAACTCCACTTTATGTTACAGTGTTAAGCAGAACTTTTAATTTACTGCTATCTGCTGTAGAGTATGCACAGTTAATTATTACATACCATATGTAACACTGATATAAAGTAGAAACCCTTCTCAAATCATGTGCTCAGAATCTGTTTGAAGGACTGCCTATGTGCAACAGAACATTCTACTTCGAACAGAAACCACAAATTTCTCCAGTGTTTGTTTGGCTAATTAGCAGTTCCATGAATAAGAACAGTGCTGACATTGTTCTGGGAAAGTTGTTTTCTTCTTACACCGACTTCCCTTGCTCTTAGTTCAGATGCAGACTCCTGGTATTCCACCAGCAATGCTACTGAAGAGAGAGAGAGCAGATTTGGAATGGATGGGGATGGAATTTCACAGGGAGAGAGCAGGAGATGAAAGGGCTAAATGTAAGCTTTTAATATAACCCCCTTTTTTTAGCCTTCTCAGGATGGGATCTATGAACATTTCAATTAATGCAAGGGGAGGCTATCCACTTATGACAAGGCTTAATACTGAACCCTAGTACTATAGTTCCTTCAAAGAAGGTCTTGTCTTTTGTCCAATGGAGGCTGAAATTAATTGGAGTAATCTATATATTCCATCTCTGACTCTTTCCCATGTTCACCACAATAACTTTGCATTGAACAACTGAGCTTTCTGTCAATGAAATAAAGTTCCCAATCACTGAACCTTTTGAACAGAGGTTTCAAGTTCTTCCAGTGTTTTCAGATTGCTTTTTGGCAGTCTCTCATTCTGGAGACTGAACCACAAATACGCGTGGAAAAAAAAACATTGACAGACTTGTAGTTTCGGAGAGTGACATGTTCTTTTTATTTATTCCCTTTTGTGAAATCCTTCCATCCTTCTCAATACCTGCATAGTCTTGTAACAATTTGTGTGTGCCATGAATGGTTTTTTAAATGTAATAACTAACATTGCAGGTAGTTCTTGATTTATGACCACAATTCAGCGCCAAATTTATGTTGCCAAGCAGGAGAGTTATTAAGTCCTCCCCCCATTTTATAATCTTTCTTGCCATAGTTGTTAAGTGAATCAGTGCAATTGTTAACTTAGTATCACACATGTTAACTGAACCTGGTTTCTTCATTGACTTTGCTTGTCAGAAGATCACAAAAGGTAATGTTAATGAGAGGATAGAAAGTTTAAAAATACAATAAAATTAAACAATATAAAGGAGGAAGTAAATGCAAGCTCTGTAAGCAGATCCATTTCCATTTCCTCCCATCCTTCTATTCAATAGAATCCTACAATGGGGCAAGAAAACAACATATTTAACATTCAGTCTTTTTCTCCATTATTCTTTCCTTGACCTTTTAATTTCCAGTACTGGAAAACGTACCAGTACTGTACTATTTATTATAGCAAGTAGCTGCTTTTGCAGAGGCCATTTAAAATGGGGAAATAATGTAAGGAAGAATGATTACTGAATGTATCCCTCGCCCAATTTAATTCAAGTACCATTATTGCCCCCTTTTATATCCCAGTGCTTGGCTTATTTTATGCGTTAGACGCACATATTATTATAAATTACAAGCTTCATTTAAATTGCAAGCCCATAAATTAACAGTAAATATTCTATCATAAGCACACACACACACACACACAATTGACAAATACAAGCAACTTTTAAAAAAATGTTCTGATGAAAGACCTCTGCACTATGATACCATTAAATTGCCCACTTTTCATTAAATCTAATCACGTTGATGACCACATACAATTTTATTCGAAAGCAATTTCTGTGGAGGATAGTTTGAACTATTATTAAACTATTATTTTAAGAAACACTTACATTGTTTTGATTAAGATTTTTGTCAGTGGTGAAATCCATTTTTTTTTACTACCAATTCTCTGGGCATGGCTTGGTGGGCATAGCAGAGCAAGGATATTGCAAAATCTCCATTCCCACCCCACTCTGGGGCCAACCAGAGTAGATATTTTCTGCTTCTCTGAACTGCTCAAAATTTCCATTACCGGTTCTCCAGAACCTGTCAGAACCTGCTGGATTTCATTCCTGATTTTTGTGGATAGAAACAGTATTAGGAATGGTATGGCATTTTTTGTGAGTGGCCTTGAATCTGACATACAAGAATGCACTTCTAGAAAACTCATAAATGGTGAAACTAGAAAGATTTGGGTTATTTTCCAGCAACAAGAAAGCTATAATGATAAGTATATGTGTTTTTTGCATATAGACTTTTCCAAGTACACAGTGGTTCTAATTTCAGGGGTACTTACCCTGTAGTAGCTAAATATCCAAACTGTTAGTTATTAATAGGAAGCCATAGAACTAGGCAGTACATTGCACAAACTACTTAATCAAAGCTGCACAATACACCAGCAATTCTTTGTTTGGTGTTCATCTATATAAATATTCTAATGCATTTGTAGATCTTTATACATCTGAGTTAAAATGCATTCACATTTGTACATTTGAAAAATTATGCCACTGTAAAAATATGTACAAATCTTATTCACTTCTAAAAAGACTGTTCTTTGCAAACATTAAAAAAGCAATCTCACTAGTGCCTTTATATTTAAATATAAATTTGCTACATTCATATCTTCATTGTATCCTTTAATTAGACTTTGTAAAAAATTCACTATGGTTGGCTGTGGTTGCAGGTGCTTGGGCAGCTGTTATCATTTTATATATTTATGGTCCTTTTTCTAGCTAGGTGAATGCTATACCATATCTCCTTTCAAAGTGAATTAAGTGAATTGATGCAGAACCAAATGACAAACTGAAATTTTAAAGTGCCAACAGTGGGGAAATCTAACTCCGTTAATACCAAGGGGTTAATAAATACACCTGTGAATGTTGGAAAATTGTACTCTAAATGTAATTCATATTCTAAACCTATTTGGTTTAATCACACACGTAGGCTTCAAATTTATTTTATTAATATCTAGACTATGCTGAAAGATCACTTTTAATTTATATCATGATTCACAGAACCAAAGTTAAAGAGAGCAGACTTAATAGGATTTCCCTATTCTTTTTTAGAAAAGTATTTTTTCAAACATGTTTTCAAATCCAAAAAACTCTAATTATACATTTTAAAATCTATTCACAAAGTCTAATTCCCAAAGTTGCCTGAAAAGAAAGAAGGGCCAGCAGTTTACCTATGTAATATAAATATGAGCTATATACTATATCAAAGTATATTGCACAAAGATAATGTAGTATGATATACCACACCAAAAGAAGGAGGAGTTTGATATGTATTGCTATGGTGGTACTCATGAATTCTAAGAGGAAAATGTATTTTGGATGATAAATGCGTATAAGCAGGTACTCTGATGTCTGAGTGGTAATAAAATAGCAACATCCATTAATATGGATAGTTTCCAAAATTTCAAGAGCAAGAACAGGTTGGGCAGATAAATAAAAATTAAAATGTCAACCAGAAGTGAATATGGAGTGAGGTTTCTATTAGACTCCATGGTTAGAGTACATTAAAAACTAATATATCCAGCTAGATTGAATTGCAAGTCCCAGAGGTCCCTGAAGTCTTTCAATCACACAGAAAAATGCAACATGCATGAAGGACACCAGGGATGATAGTAAAAGAAGAGTAAACAAATGAAGAGGTTAGTTCTGATTTCCAATGGAAGTCCTGGCACTTTTTTTACGTATGTCACAATGCAAATAAAAAAGGGGGTGGGGTTTTGAACAGGTAGTCATGACTTTATTTGCTCATGGATGCACTGAAGGCCAACAACTTGGAGAAATCTGTATTTACACTGCTGTCTGTATTCTGCACTTTGTGTGCCGCTGAGATGCAGTTTTAATCATCATATTGTTGAAGAACAATGCCATGAATTTTTAAATTTCACACATACCCCAGTGATATTAAGACTATAATTTTGTATCCAGGTTCTTAGACATAAGACAACAGAACTTATTTATGAGTATATAGATTGCATTGTGAAAAAAAGTAGATATATTCTTATAGATACTAACACTGCTTTGACTCAGTAACACAAGGCAGTGTTATTGACTCAATAACACAAATCCAACACATTAGATGTGATATTTCTGCACAAAAAGATCATTGGATTATGTAGATTCGTTGATTTAAAAATAAAGAACAGAGAGAAACTAAAGAAAAATCTCATTCAGTGAGTCAGTAAATATTCAGTCAACAGAAAGGACTTACTCTGAAACCTGCTGTCCCGGTTACCGGCTTCTTCTGTAAATAAGATTAACTGCCCCCACTCACCTTAAGCAAAGTTCAAATATCACACAGCTATAATGGATGAGCGCTAGGTAAATGTTTTGGCAGGAATTGTGGCTGCAAAGGTATTTTTTAGCTGCCTTGTTTAGGAGTATTTTTCATCAAATGTTGCACCTACCAACTCTTACTGTAGCAAAAAGGATAGACTCTATACCACAAGTGATTTCTATATATTTATGAAAAAACACTCAACTGACATTTCTGAGAAGACAGAAACTTGAAGTTTCAGACAAGTTTGGATTTAAGTATCACAGCTGAAATTTAATTTGCTCAACGAAACCATTTTTAATTCTAGCTCTTGGGCTGGTAGATGCTTGTACTGAATCATTTTCTTACATGAAGGAACTTACACGGCTGAATGTTCTTCTATATGCCACACCAACCCAGCAAATAAAAGCTAGGCATCTGGGAGAAAGAGAAGAAAGACTGAAACAGAATCTTAGATTATTAGTTTTCTGAATGGAGGGACATAGTTTATGTAATGTAAAATCTTAATATCAAAGTACAGTTTCATTATCACATCTATCAATAAAGGGGAATATCTGTAGCTCAGGGTTGAAATGAAGGGTGCTTGTTTCTCTCTGATTTTGCTTGTTTTCTTGCAGACTTTTCATTACCCCAACTAGGTAACATCATCAATGCCTAGTTACCTAGTTATGGTAATGCAACTTCTGCAAGAAAACAAGTGAACTCAGAGAGCAACAAGAACGTGTGACAGAAATCTATGTTCATATCCAAATATACACTAGATCAGGGGCCTCCAACCTTGGCAACTTTAAGACTTGTGGACTTCAACTCCCAGAGTTCCTCAGCCAGCCAATTAGATTAGTGACTAAACAAATGTTTTGGATGCAGAAAATCTCCAGTTCAGATATAGATACAGATTAACAGAATTGGAAGGGATCTTGTAGGTCACTTCTGTCATAAATGTGGATATTTGCTGCTAGTCATTATGCATTCTTCAACATGGCAGATAAACTCTAATTAAGTAGTCAGAATGTCCAGTTTGCATAATTCGTTGTAGTTCCAAAAACCCCAGTGATTCCAGGTTAGGAAAAGCAGGTTTATGTTGCTGACACCTATGATTTCATGACAAGTAACAAGCATTCAAAATTAGTTACAAAGCTCAGCTAACGTTATTGAGGTCTACAAATAAAGCATGCACTATTCCAAATTCTTCATGTTCTAAGACTTATTTCAACAGAGAACTACAGTATTTGTGAATGGAATGAGCTGAGAAACCCAACTCTAAACGGAGGACTACAAAAAGATCCAGGCTACTGCAAATGGCCATATTATATTGTATAGAAGAAGGGGGAAGAGGAACCCAAGAAAAAAAAGTGAAGCCATAACTCAACAGCCTTTGATTTAAATAACCACGGGTGTCTCACTACTCTACAGCCTTTGAAAAAAGTTGTACATTTTGAATGGAAAGACCAATCTCATACAATTCTGAGACAGATATTATAAATCCCTAGTTCTCTAAAATGCAGTGATATACCTAAGTATAAAGTAATGCCCTGTGATTTGCTCCCACTACAACAAATGCCTGTCACAGCATTATGCTAAATCACATTTCTTTTGGAATTCATTTTCCTTTAAAATCTTTACAAGAAAGGCAACTCATCCTTATACATTTACATACAGTGTTATCATAGGTCACAGAAAACTGTGTACATTCTCTCCATAAAAGGACTTTTTTCAAATAAAATAGTTATAACATCAACAAACAATAGTATTCCTTCTTCCCATTAGATGTAGATTTCTGCAGCCCCCAATTTTTGTACATAAATAGAAGAAAACAGTCTTTGGAATATTTACATCCGCTAGGATTTCCTGTCAGTGAAGATTTCTATAGCTGTTCTTAAAGTTGTACTTAGTTTTCATTTTCTCTCCAGCCACGGGCATTCTTCCCAAATTTATATACCAGTCTCCGGCCATCTACGCGCTCGAGAATTTCTCTTTTATAATAGTATCTGTTAAAAGGAGATGATGGAATCAGATACATAAAAACTCATTTCCTGACCATTTTCCCTTTTAATTTTATTTGTAATCAGACAACATTTAATCTATTTTCTCATGAAATCAGGAAATAATCCAGTATCTCATCAGGTGTTGAGTTACTACCGAATCACAGCCTTTGCATAAGCCCATTGCTTATAAGATAGAACATATCCATACACTTTGTATTGATTCTGACAGAATTGCCACCTTTGACTTTGGATGGGGTGGCATTGCCCAAACAGACCCAGTGCATAATTTGTGGGTTCTCCTGTACTGTGAGAAGAGCAGGTGTCAATTGTGGCCCGGAAGGCCTTGGCACAACTATGGGTTGTGTGCCAGTTACATCCTTTCCTGGATCAACAATCCCTATTCACAATCATCCATGCCCTAATCACTTTCAATTTTGAGTATTGCAACATGCTCTACACAGGGATGCTCTTGAAAAGCATCCAAAAGCTCAAGTTGGTTCAAAATGCAGTGGAAAGCATGGTTTTGTGCAGACCTCAGTGCGCACATGTTTCAATGCTCCTGTGGGAGCTGCATTGGCTACTGATTTCCTTCCAGGTGCAATTCAAGGTGCTGGTTATCACCTTTAAAGCCCTTTGTGGTGTGGGACCAAGTTATTTCAGGAAGCATCTCTGTCCTTACATACTAGAGCAGGGAGGTAAGGAGGTCCCATCCCCTCAGGAAGTACATCCAGAAGGCACTTTTCCATGGTGGCTCCCTCCCTTTGGAAGATCGTCCCTTCAGAAATTAAACTGGTCCCCACTTTGACACTCTATCGTAAGACCCTGAAGACTTGGTTTTGCCAGTGGGCCTAGGGAATCTGGAGTGGGATGGGTTTGTCCAATGGCTTATTTGACTGTGTGTTGTCATCAGGTGGGTGGGTGGGT
>JANHFP010007031.1:28453-38779 GCA_032468135.1 Calamaria suluensis
AAAAATAGGGACCACCTTTGGTGGGAAGGTAACAGCGCTCTATGTGCCTTTGGCATTTAGTCATGCCGGCCACATGATCATGGAGACGTCTTCGGACAGTGCTGGCTTTTCAGCTTTCAAACAGAGATTAGCACCGGCCCCTAGAGTTGTAAACAACTAGCACATATGTGCGAGGGATACCGTTACCTTTTTAATGCAGGGGCAGGCAGATGGGCCCACTTCAAAGTCGAAGCAAACTGGTTCGCTCACGACAGAGCTAACAATTACCCGATCCAGTGCAAACAGGTAGAATTCCACCACTGGCAATAGCACTTTATACTGATAGACCACTTCAAAGTGCTTTACAGCCCTCTCTAAGCGGTTTACAGAGTCAGGATATTGTCCCCAACAATCTGTCTCCTCATTTTACCCACCTCAGAGGGATGGAAGGCTGAGTCAACCTTGAGCCTGGTGAATGCAATACTACATTCTAACCACTGCGCCACCGTAGCTCTTATTAAAAAAATATAGCATTTTCTAGTTTAGCACATTCTATCCAGGGCTGTCAAAGTCATGTCCCATGGGCCAGATGTGTCGCATGCTGGCCATTCCCATGCCCAGTTTAGCAAACGGGGGGAGTCTTGATATGTCACAGGATGCCACCATGACGACACGAATTTGACCCCCGCTATACCCTAAACTTTGGCATGCAAAAGAAACATTTGCATTTCTTTTCCGTTTGAACAAAAGATCACCAAATTAGGAAAACATGCAATGCAAGACTTAAACATTGGAAGTGAGACAAAAATGTTTGAAATGACTTATTCAGGTCAGGTTTTACTTTGTTTAGGAGGAGGAGGAGGAGGAGGAGGCCTTTATAGCAGAAGAACACATCTTAGAAGTATGAATGCAGACTGTAGGTCAAATTAATCAACAGGGGAATATTTATAGTGTTCAGTGCTGTTGAAAATATAGAGCCCTTGCCCCAGTGCTAGATGTAATGTCTTATTAATAAGTTCCTGTCTCTGCGGAAAATGTAAAGAAATCATTTCTGGCAAAAGGGAAAATTTGTATAGCTAGGCAATGGATGAATCCATTTCTGAAATTCTTCTCCAAATCTATTCTTCTCCGAATCTATTGAGTTACGAGAGAAAAAATCAGGGTTGGAAATCCTTGGGCCCTTGTTATATTCCTGGTTAATATTAGTTTTATTTACTCTGGCACAATTTTTCATCATGCTTATTTGATGGAATATATTATAATATCCAATCATGGAATGGACAAGGCTGAGGTAATTGTTCCCTTGACCTTTCTCTAGAAAAGCATCTAGTCTAATACTTCCTTTCCTTAGATCATCATCCTGTAATTTCTGCCTTGTCTAGCACTTCGCCAGTTGTCCCTAGTTGTTGTTAGCATGCTGAGGTGAAGATGTTGTTGAGTCAAGATGCTGTGCCATCTTCCTGTCTAATTTTAATTTACTCAAAAAATTGAATTCATACACACAAATACAGAGTATACATAAAACCACATACATAGGTATGACACATGTGTTATGCATGCCACAAGCAGTTTTCAAGCCATGAATTTCATAACTTTGCACCATAGGGTTGGCTTAGTTTGACTTTAGCTTTTATAAAATCTGCTTTTTTATATATAGAAACATTGTTTTATATAAACAGTAAAATATAACCTTCTGTCTATGGTTTAGCTTTTCATTAGATTTTTGTCTGAAATAAATGTTCCTAGGGTTGTTTAGAGGAAACAGAAGTGTGGCACTTAACAAAAAAATGTTCATTTATTTGTTCTTTCATTTCATTGTTTAGTTATCAATTTTTTACACTGTTAATTTCACCAAACTGACTCTGGGCAGCTCAAAAATGACATTGTAAAATAACATAAAAGCAAGACTGTTAAAAACAGTTAAAAACAGAACTAAACAGCAAGGTTAAAATGTACAAGCTAAAAGTAGAAAAAAAAACCAAATGTAAGAAGTCAACATGGCTAAAGAGTTAAAACGAAGAGCGTCCTCAAGCCATCAGCCCCTTCCAGGTTACCTAACACTCTTAGACTCCCATTCTAATTGGCAGAGCCAGGTCTTAAGAGTTTTCTGAAAGCCCAGAAGATTGACAGCTCACTTCATCTCTGGGGGTAAAATATTCCAAAGGACAGGAGCAGTGACAGAGAAAGTTCTTTTCCTAGCTCCTGCTAGTCAAAATTCTTTAATTAGTAGGATCCATTGCCCTTTCTACCTGATGGGGTGGAACAAGTCAATGCAATCAGGATGAGATGGTTCCTCAGATAACCTGGTTCCATGCCATGAAGGGCTTTAAAGATGATAACCACACCTTGAATTAAACTTGAAAGTAAACTGGCACCTAGTGCAGCTCATGTAGCAATGTGTATACTTGTACCCAATAAAACAACAGAAGAAGAAAAAAGTAGAATTAAAAATGTAAACAAGGATAAAAGTAATTATCTTGACAGACTAGCTTTCTTGAATCTGTAGGATCTTAAGTCCTCTCTACTACTCCTGACCTGTGCTATTAATTAAGCGTCCTTGCCAATCTTTACATGTTTGGAATTCTTAGACGAAGCTGTAGTTTCTCTGAGAGGCAGGAAATTTCTAGTCTCCCAAGGTAGACAAAACATTCTAAGCATGGCTTCCATAATTTTTTTCCAGCCTCTTAGCAGTGGGGCCATCTGGGTGCAATGTGTGGCATACACCTACTATGTGCAGACTGAGAAGCGATTGAGTTGGATTCCACTGTGTGATGTGCCCAGGAGAAAAGAAGGGAGGTTTAAAATGGAGCAGTCAACAATACAGGTGCTTCCTATCCACCTGTCCCATAGGGATGTATGGGGAAATATGGGGAAGGGAATCAACCCAAAATTCACAGCCTAGTTTCAAGCTAGTTTCTTTCTTCAGCTAGTGTTTTCTCTGATACTAAATTTGGTTCAGTTCCATTTGGTTTTCAAGGGATTATTCTGCTGACAGAGTTGTCTGCCATTTTCCTTTATTTCTTTCATACATTCCTTTGGGTTGCAAGTAAATGCACAGAAATGGCTGCCATGGGAGTGGGGATGATTAGTCATAACACCTGTTTACTGGAATACAAACTGGTGAAGTTGTTACCCAATTCCCCTCTGGTTCTCCAGAAGCTCTCCACTATTTCAGTTCAACTTTTTTTTTCATTGTGCACATGGGCATAATTACCAGAAAAATACCCAAAGATCCCTGGCATTATTTTTTCTAAGCATGCCTATGAGTAAGTTCCAGAGTTATTTTTGTAAATAAGGATCATGCTAAAGTTGGCTTGCCCTTTGACTTCATTTAAATTAATAAATTATAAATAATGTCATTTCAATTTATAAGTATCTTAATTAAAATATAAATACAGGAGGGTGGGGTAGCAGCTTGGCAGGTGAGAAGGAAGGTGTGCCTGTGGTCACATTACATATCCCAATTTAGTACATAGCATCTAACATAGCATTTTAAATTTATTTTCCTTGGGTTAGTAGTCGGGCAACACAATGAAAGAAATTGCAACAAATAAATAAAGCAACATTTTATTCTAAAGGACAATAAGTTCTAAAATATAAATAATATTTATAATTTTAGATTCCTGCAACTTCTGCTTATACCAAATGCATCATCAGTCCTAGAGACTTAAAACAAACATTTGAATAGTTCCATGTAAAAATAAACACCCCTAGTACCATGCCAAGAAAAAAAAAGCAAAATGGGAGGAGTTTGGCACATTCAAAAGAGCAATGTATCTGAATGTCCTGTTTTTTTCCAAAGTACAGTATAATAATCTCTTCAGAAGACTTATCTTCCCTAGCTTCCAGTTTCCCATTACATCACCATGAGATTCTTTTATTTGGCTTTTTCAAACTTTCATGGGTAGCCATAAAAGTTTTAGAATAACAAAAAACATGCACAACAGAAACCATAAATAGCTGCAAAGGAACGTTCTGAAATCTCCAGTAGTATAATAAGTTTTAAAACACTATGTGAATTTTAAACAAATTCCTAAAAATCCTAGGGAGAACATTGCGACCCAAAGGTGAATATCTCGGAGAAAATGGATGGCAGATTTCAACATAACAGGCTTAATATGTAAAAATATGTTGAAAATAAATTGATTCAACTCTCTTAGACATTGGTGGTGGAATCATATTTCCTAAATAAAATGAAGTCTGAAAACTGAAGAGACTGCTCCTAAACAGGTATTGGTCAGGCTTGAAGTTTTATTAATAAAACAAAATATGAGGTACATAGGTCACAGAATGCTTAAGAATGATGATAGAATCTCTAACTATTTTGTTCTAGACTATTAAGATCAATGAATGGGAGATTCTTTTCCTGGTTCTCATTCCTTTTCATTCAGAATCACAAGGTCTGGAAGTTGGAGCTTATGAGAGGCTCAGTATAAAAGGAAACATTATGGATCATAAGGAAGAAATAAGAATTGTGAGATGCAATTCATAGGGAAAAATGCCAAAGCAGACATAGCAAATACGAGGCAAAAGATCAGAAAGGAACCAGTGTATTCTTTTTGGCTTGGAAGGAGCTATAAGAGGCATAAATAAGGACTGAAAAATCTACTTTCAACATAAAGATTAGATTATAAAGGTGGAATCATGGGAAGATACACACAACATCAATATTCTAATTAAATTTACCCGTCATCCTCAAAATATTTCTGTCTTTTATACCTTGCAGTAATTTGCATCTTTTCATGTTTAATTTTGTTTAAATCCTATAATTTTAACTGTAATACTTGATGGAACAGATCTTAATTTCCATGAGCTGTCCCACCCATCCCTCTGTCACACCAGAAGGGCACACAATGTGGCATAGATGGAAAGTTGTAGCAGGAAGTAAAAAATAATATATTTTTTTTTAAAAAACCCAAGTATGAATGGAAATGATCTACTCTTTGTTAATAATTGTTAGAAAAATAAAGACAATTACACAGTTTAGTTCATAATTCCCATTTATAAATTTAGGGAGTTCCCACCTTCATTTTACTCTCTTAGCTACTTTTAATTCAAAAACAAAACAGTCTAGGCACCTGTATGGGGATTTTTGAAGTGATGGGGATAACAAAAAGGAAGCTTTTTCTGTTAAAAGCTTTTTGGGATCATCCTTTTTATTTAACAGAGACAATCACCCCAAAACATTTTATCAAGTTAATTACTGAGGATGAACTTGGCTGTTAAACTTGATGGCCACTAAAATATACTTAATCCCACTTGATGGCTACTAAAAGATATTTAGGCTTAGAATTAGCAATGATTTGCAGGGTTTTTTCTCTACTTAATGAGCAGTATAGTATGAGGAATGGTCAGAGAAGTCTTGAGGCCGGCCTATACATGTTAGCACTCTTGCAATTAGCAAGGCCTGAATTTTTCGAAGGAAAAAAAAACAAGTCATTGAAAGCATGATGTGGATTAGGACCAAGGTGGTAGGGAGGTTTCAGCCTTTTGTCTCCCATTGAGACTCTGATCCAGGTCATATTAATAAAATTATATACACTTGCCTGCTCTTGACTAAAATATTGCCCTATGGGGAGTTTTCCTTCCAATTCAAATAGCAATATATTCAAAGTCATGATTCTGAACCTCTATTTTGTTTTATTTTTGTTTGACTCGCCGTGCCAACTTGATGTATTTTGAAACTATTTTGAACAAGGAAGAAGCGCCATAGAAATTAGTGGTGCTGATCTCTGTGGTATTAAACTCAGCTCTCATCCTTTCCCACTTAATCTGGTAATCCACCAAAGAACTTTGAAAACAAATTGTGAATTAGTTAATTTATTTCAGATGGCTGGCGTTGGGTAACTTGAAGAGAATGGCAATGTTTTTCCTTGTCTCCCAAAAATATTATATATAACTCAGGACAAAAATAGAATTATTTTTAAAATAGAATATTTTTTAAAAATTCAATTTTTAAAATAGAATTCCAATATTTTAAAATGGAAAAGTGCAATTTCAATATGCACTTTAAGGGAAACCTTTAAGGGTTTCTTTTATTCTCCAGCCCTACTTTACAAATTAGTGCAGGCACCAGAGAAACCTATCATCTTATTTTAAGTGCAGTACATGGTGTTCTTTGGAAGAGAAAGGCATATTGGAAATATGCCAGACAACAAAAAGCATAAATGAAATAAAAATTCTGACAAAAATTAATTCAGTGCTTCCCAGCCAGGTGATGGGAAGATAGTAACTGTGGGGGGGACAGACACCTTGGAGTCCTAGTGAACGGTCACTTAAACATGAGCCAGCAGTGTGTGGCAGCAGCCAAAAAAGCTAATGCATTCCTTGGTTGTATAAACAGAGCAATAGAATCCAAATCTCATGAAGTATTGGTATCGCTTTATAAATCCTTTGTAAGACTACACCTAGAATACTGTATCCAGCTTTGATCACCACATTAAGAAAAAATATGTTGAAACCTTGGAAAAAGTGCAAAGAAGAGCAACAAGATGATTAAGGGCCTGGAGACAAAACATATGAAGAACTTTTTCAGGAGTTGGATATGATCGCCCTGGACAACAGAAGGACTATGAATGACATGATAGCAGTATTCCAGTATTTGAAGGGCTGCCCTGCCACAAAGAAGAAGGCATCAACTTATTTTCCAAAGCACCAGAAGGCAAGACAAGAAACAATGGATGGAAACTGATCAAAGAGAGAAGCAACCTAAAACTAAGGAGCAACTTCCTAACAGTGAGAGAACAATTAACCAGCTTGCCTTCTGAAGTTGTGGGTGCTTCAGTACTGCAGCCTTTTAAGAAAAGATTGGACAGCTACCTAGCTGAAAGGGTATAGGACAGTGCCTTTTTACCGTGACATGCCAAAAGCGGGGGGAGCATGGGGGTTGCATGTGTGCATGTCCACACCCATACTTCAATGCACTCTGCCATGATTCTCACGCTTTTGGCACGCAATGGCACAGTAGGCCCAGAAGGCCCATTTTCACCCTCCCCAGGCTCCGGAGGCTTTCTAGTAGCCTGGGGAGGGTAACAACAGCCTTCCCCACCCCTTTGGAGGCCCTCCAGAGGCTGGAAACGGCCCATTTCCTGACTTCTGGCAGACCCAAAAGGCCTGAAAATCAGCTGGCCAGCATGCACATGCACACTGGAGCTGAGTTAGGGCAATGTTTGTCTGCCCACAGATATGGCTCCAAGTGCCACCTGTGGCAACCCTGCCATAGGTTCGCCATCATGGGTATAGGATCTCCTGCTTGAGCAGGAGGTTGGACTAGAAGACCGCCAAGTTCCCTTCCAGCACTATTCTGACTAGTAATCTTTATTCACTTGTTCTCGTGTGAATGGCCAGGGAAACACCATCCTAAAGAAAAGGAGCCTTAAAAGCCACATGATTGAAATTCTGAAATTAATAGAGTTAAGTGAGTGCCCTTTACTCTTAGCAACCAAAGGAAAAATGGATTGCTTCATCAGCTGCTGAAAGCAACATTTCTCAACCTAAATTGCTTTTCTCTTGCTGCAGCAGCAGCAGAAAACAGGTCCCCTGCCTATTATGTAAAGCTGTTGGCAGGCTTACCAAAAGTAAGATGGATTCACCAGTACAATAGAGCATTTATATATCAAGAGACTGGAAACAAGTTGTCAAGGTAAAACGTACCATAAACAGAACTGTTAATTTGGTTGTTGGCATGGCTTTCTTTTACCTTGTCAGTATTTTCCAAGTAATTTTGTTTGAGTTGGCAACATTATCTTTATTATTACGGTATTATTATTATCATGATCATCATTATGGCACCTGCTGTTTAAATTTGAGATACTCATATTATCAGAGTTGAGCTTAGACGCACTTTTAACTTGCTAGATTATTTGAAAGTCAAAAATGCAAAGAAAAATATGCATATCTAAAACTGTACTCGCTGGTGTTTTTCCTTTTAAATGCTCATGGGAATGTTTTTACATCAATAGCAAAACGTCATTGCTTTTGGAAGATGAGCGCCCTGTGAGATCATAGTATTTGATGTACTTTTCCACACAGCCTAAAATGAAGAAGCAGTTTATGACAGAACAAATACAATATTCAGTACCTTCAAAGAGGGATTTTATTATAAAACAAGTGTAAGCAAATTTTGTTTACAATTTTTCTTTTGCTGTATAACAATTTTACAGAATCATTAGGAAGGACCATGATGAAAGTGATGACAATGTAAGTTTATTGTGGCGTTCTAAATAACCTCTCCAATTCTCTGGCTACAAAAAAGCATTTGCCTTAAAATAGTTGTATAATGAATCTTTAGCACTGAAAAATAAATCGAGCAGAACATGAAACAATAAAGGAGTATCACTTTCAGGTCAGAATTCACAAATGGGTCTTTCCCAATGTTTGAATTCAGATCTTAAGAATACAATCAAATATGCACTGAATCAGGAGTAAGCTACGTTAAAACTGCAGAGACATCTATTTTGCATTCATTGGCCTCCTTTATGACTCAGAATAAGATTAATTATTAAGTTCCCACCATTAATAGACGATAGGGACATGGAATCACATCGTTTATTTTTCAATAGGTCAGTCTGCTTCTTGGTTGCTGATGTATAACAGTTTAACAGGGTTTCATGAATTCATATGAAGTTAGAATAAATAACAAACATTTCCACTTAAAACTTAAATTCACTTAAATATTTTCAAAAACATCAACCTTTTCAATGTCTTCATCTTACACATCTTGGCATGAAAATGCATCAAGAAATGATTAGAGAAGAAATCGGAACCAACCCTTCACCCTTCTTTCTTTAAATTATATAAATAAGGAGCCAAAATGGCAGTTGCATAACCACAGCCTGAAGAAGAAGCTTCCAGGGCTAAAGTTGTTACCACCAAAAGTACCTGTGAGTTTAAATACCAAAATTCTGGTATCACTAGTTGTGTAGCTTCAAACCCCAACTATATCATTAACAAAACAAATCCAGGAGCACCAGTGGTAAATTTATGGATCATACCAAACATTCCTTTGTTACGTGACAGATAACAAACATGCCTGAGTACAAGAAAGGAAACAGCAACAATTGCAGATTCAAAGCCATTGCCATAGGAAATCCAGAAAATGCCTCACCCTGATCCATCTTGGAAATATAGTTGCCATACACAGAATACATATGCTTAAAAAAGAAGTGCTCTTGGTTTCAACTATCCATTCTTGCTTTAGATACAGCTACAAATAAAGACAACATGCCCATAATCACACCCTTTCCATAAAATTCAATTGACAGGTCAGTGTCTGAAACAGGCTATGACTACAGCTATGTCATTGCATTGATGACAACATTCTATCCATCCAGAATGTATAATATATAATTGTAACAAAACCCACCACCTTCTCAGTATAATAATTATAACCAGCCTAAACAGCAGAAGAATATACACTCCCAGCAGAAAAACAAAATAAATAAATAAAACTTTAAAACATTGCAGAACAGGCACGCACCAAATTTCTCACCAAAAGTCATCAAAAGTCTGTTTCTAAGATATTTTATGTTACGTTGTAATTCTACCAAATAGCAATCATTTTTAATGTAATTAAACACTTATCATTGCAAAGAAAATTTAAGAGGCAGAGAAAGTATTAAAATACCAATTAGGCAGTACTACATCTGTCCGCCTGCTTTTATTTTATGAAATTTTGTGCAATTGTACCACAATGATATGTAACAATAATAATATATTTGGTCAAAACCATTAAGACAAATTTGGAGATAATTATGTTGGGTGTACCGGCTTTTCTAACCACAACATCTTGGCTGATTTTTCTATAACACAAAAAAGTAATGCTACAGTGTTCTAAATTAGTTACTCGCTCAAAGGCAGTGAAATGAAAGCCTAACATAAAAGAGTGTTTGAATTAAACTGATGAAAATTTGCTAAAAACATAAGAAAAAATAAAGCAAGTTGATACTTGACCATATAAGTATACAACTTGAATTATCTGCTGGGGAACAAATCTCACAGACCTTCCTTCACTCAGATTCCTTTGTTTCTTTGCTGTATTACTGAGAAACCAACCTATCTGTCAACTATCCTATCATGAGTAATAATGTTTTCCTAGTATCTGAAATAATTTCTCATTAAAATGTTAAACGCTAAACACTAATACTAGACCTGGAAACAATATTATATTTCTTGTCTCTTGCACTACAGCTAGAACAGAATTTCGGAATGTCTTGTAGCTTATAGTAGAAGAATAATTTAGAACCTAAATATCTATCTAGCCAAAGAAGACGGGGACGACAGAGAATGAGGTGGCTGGATGGAGTCACTGAAGCAGTAGGTGTGAGCTTGGGTGGACTCCAGAGGATG
>JANHFP010007033.1:0-11615 GCA_032468135.1 Calamaria suluensis
ATCGATAATTTTAAATAGTTTTTATAGTTTTAATTAGCCAAGTTAATAGCAGTTTAATTGTTTTTTAAATATTGTATGTATTGTATTTTTAAATTTTATCTGGCTGTACACCGCCCCGATTCCGCGAGGAGAGGGGCGATATATAAATTCAATAAATAATAATAAATAATTCCGACCCCAGTGTGGGGCTAGCCAGAAGTGGTATTTGTTCTCTGAATTAATCAAAATTTCAGGTACCGGTTCTCCAGAACCCCTCAGAACCTGCTGAATTTCACCCCTGATGAATCTTGGAGATTGTCTGTCATAGATGTTTTCCTCTGGCAAATCTCTGGAAGACTCTCCATGGCAATTATTTTATTTGTTTACATTGTTTGCTTTTAGTCTTTTGTCTTGAGCAAATGAATGGTCAAAGAACTGAAATTATAAATAAATATAAATGATATTTTTAGAGTAAAACAACATGATTGGACAATGTCAGATATGTTAGGAATTAATATTAGACATTTGAAGACTTTATAGCAATATTAACAAAGATCTTGAATTTTCAACTGTGAATAATAGCAATGTTTAGGAATTCTAAAATATTATTTGGGGGGATTGAATAGGATGTTCTAGTTGTGAAAAACCCACAAGGGGCATGCTCCCCAAATTGGGCCAAAAACGAAAGTGAAAATTAAATTACAATATTATCCAACCCATAGGTAAAGTATTGAGAACAATAACCTCGAGTCAAAAATATTTCCTCTACCAAAAGAAACAAGTTCACAGCATTCCAGCTACTGATGAAATAATTACATTTTAATAAAAAAAATTAAAAAAACAAGAAGGAAGGCATCCAGGGTATGCTACTCCACAGAGCAATGTTTCTCAACCTTAGCATCTTTAAGATGGGTAGATTCCGACTTCCAGAATTCTCCAGCCAATTTGCTGACTATTCTGAAAGTTGAAGTCCATCCATCTTAAGGCTGCTAAGATGGAAGCAGATGGAGAAAGACTGTCTTAGAGAGCGTAGACACTGAGAAGACTTGATTCTGTGGTCCCTATGGCTAGAAGGTACCATGAGTCCAGGAGGATCCCAATTTACTAAAATCATCAATCTTCCCTTTCCTATTATAAAATTGGATAGTTCTTCCGCTCTAAACTGGGACTGCTGTTTGCTGAAAAGAACTGTCAGTCCAGGTTTATACATGATAGAATAGCAAAGAGCTAAGGAAGACTACATAGTATGTCAATTTTTCAATCTTATCTTTGTGAGGTTAAAATATAAAAGTTGCATCCATCTGTCCTTATAGGATTTCCCATTTTTTAACTTCTCTTACTGATTGTCACTGACCATATTGCCATTATAATGCCTACATCATTCTTAATGAATTGGATTCTAGTAGTCAGGGTGACCTTAACTGAAGCAGAATAGAACAAAAACCCCGTTCTTCAGCAAATGCACTTCTACCATAGTGATGCATGCTTAAAGTGGCCATTTTTCTATTTTTATGAACATATCAGATTGCCGTCTCAAATCCAGCCTATCATCACAATATATTTTCTACACAGTTGCCCATTCACACTCTAAGAAATAGCATATATTTTACACTTTGAATTTTATGTATGTAACATGTCATAATAACTGTTTTGGGGTTTCCCCTCAGACCGAAAGAAGAGAATTGTAAGGATGTACCCAACAGTTTCCAGGCTTCTATAGATAATCAAACACTGAAGATTGGGATTATTGGCGGAGGCCATCTTGGGAAACAACTAGCCAGAACATTGTTACATTTGGGTGCCATTTCAGGAAAGAACATCCAGATCTCCACAAGACAGCCAGAAACTCTATGTAAGAATCAGGTGCTTGAAAGACAGATAAGAAGCTTTATCATACATAAAACTCAAAAGTCCTTTCTATATAGTAGGAGAATTCATGTTCTGATAATATATTGCATGTCCTTTGTGTATCTTCCTCCACAACTACTCATCCTTAGTTTCAGTTTATATTTCATTATAACAACATATTGATTCCTTTTATTACTATCAACTGTTGAGTTTTTGAACACTTGCCAAGCAGAACTGTGAAAAAAATTACAAAAAGTTACCCATAGCAGTTAAAAACAAGACCTGATGTGCTTTGTTAAATTAAACATCATAGTTACAGTAAGATTTCCTGCTGCCAAAACATAGGAAACAAATACAAAAAGTCTCAGAGTTCATTTAAAAGGAATGTTTGGTTGCATCGAATAGCAAGGGGAAAAGCACTCCAGTTGATGCTAAGCAGGGAAATGAGTATTTGCTAAAGACCGAACCGGTTAACTGCCACTTTCCCATTGAAAAATCCAATTTATGAAAGCAGAGGTGCTTTCTTTCATCATTATTGCCGTAGGAATTCTTGGGGCGCAAAAAGAAAATGAAATTATAAAATCAAAGTAAAATATAATTTAGTAAGAACCATTAGTACAGGTAGTCCTCAACTTATAACTCTTTGTTCAGTGACCGTTTTAAGTGACTTAAAACCAGCATTCATACTTATCACATGGTCATGTGATCAAAATTCAGGTGCTGGGCAGCTTCCCAAGGTCTCGTGATCACAGTCCACAACTTTTCCAGGCAGCTTCTGACAAGCAAAAGTCAATGAGGGAGTCCAGATTTGCTTAAGAACCACATGATTCACCAAATTAAGTGATTCACTAACAACAGGAGGCAAAGCTCACTTAGCCATCTTCTTTAACAGTGGAAGTTCTGGTCCCAATTGTGGTCATCAGTCAAGGAAGCTAAATGTTATCCCTCCCCCCCCAAACCATGCCCAGACTTTTTTCATTGTTTTATAAAGGAATTTATATGGTTCTCTATTATTTTCATCTGGTGTCATTTTATTGTATATTGTAGCAGTCCCAGAATTGCCATCTTTATTATTTGCATGCTCATCTGTATACAATGAACGAATGCTATCTTTATAGAGAGATGGAGCATACATATTGCACCAGTGATGTAATTTTTGTCCTTTGATTTCAGTTCCCACAACCCCTGATCACTAGCCGTCTTAGCCAAGACTGATAGGATGGCATAAAGATACTATATGTATCTTTATAGCGATCATTGATCAGCATAAGGTAAAAATATAAAGAGTATAAAATCAGTAATTATAACATAAAAAACAATGTGTGTCTCCAAATTGTTAAGGATAATAACTATAGACTAAAAAGAGCAAGAGGCAGAAAGTATAGGTCTGCTATAACAGGGGTCCCCAATACCCAGTCCATGGTCCAGCATTGGATCCACAGCATGGCAGAAACCGAGCAGCGCAAACAAGTGAACCCCACATCCACGGGATGCAAGCACAAGAGAAACCATGCTCCCTCCAGCTCACAGAAAAACCTCTCTCCATGGAACCAGTTCCTGGTGCCCAAAAGGTTGGGGGCTGCTCAGTGGTGGGCTTCAAAAATTTTTTACTACTGGTTCTGTGGGCGTGGCTTGGTGGGCATGGTGTGGCTTGGTAGGTATGGCTTGGTGGGCATGGCAGGGGATGGATACTGTAAAATTCCCATTCCCTCCCCAATCCAGGGGAAGGATACTACAAAATCCCCATTTCCTCCCGATGTGACTTGGGAGGCAGAGAATAGATGGAGGCGGGGCTAGTCAGAATTTTTACTAATGGTTCTCTGAACTACTCAAAATTTCTGCTACCATTTCTCCAGAACTGGTCAGAACCTGCTAAAACCCAGCTCTGGGGCTGTTGTGCTATAAGACCAGATCTAGACTGTCTAAAAAAAGCTTTAAAAAGAAGCTGCAACAGCAATCGTATCCTGAAAAACCAAATAAAGGGAAGTGGACAGCCATAGTGTGATATAGTTAGGCATAAAGCTGTAAGTCAAACAACCAGAGTTGTTAAGCTGCCTATCAAGTTCAGTATTGTAACAAATTAACATGCTTATCTTTCTGGAGATTTATAAGGGAACTAAAGATTGCACCCTCTTCAGTTAAACTTTTGTTCTATGGGAGCAGAAATTAAATATTTTCTTTATCTTTTTTTTAGTAGAATTCCACAAGCTGGGAGTTGAGTGTGTCTATAACAACAAGCAGCTGGTAGGATGGGCAGATGTTGTTTTTCTCTGCTGTCTTCCATGTCATATTCCAAATGTATGCTCTGAAATTCACGATTCTCCTAAAAACTCTTGTATTATATACAGCCTGGTCACAGCAATCCCTTTGACCAGGTATTGTGCATTATGATAATACCTGGGGTATTGGGCCTGGGGTAAAAATTTTTAATACTTCTAATTTTAATTAATAATGAAATGGGTGTTTTTAGTGGGATTTAAATTTTAACATTTTAAATTTTAAATAATTGTATTTTAGCCATTAATAATAATTAATCCTTTTTTAATTTAAATTATTGTACATATTTGTCTTTTAAATTGAAATTCCAAGTGAGATAAGTTATGGGGTTGATAAACATTCCTCTGAAAGACTGTTTGCCAAAGCCTTGTTGACTGTGAATGAACAGAATCCACAGTCATGTTAATAAAAGAGGTTTTACTGGGATTAAGACTTTGCTTCATGCTTTCTAAGGAAGCCTAGGTCAGAACATTGTATATGAAGAATAAGAATGGCATTGTAGTAGACGCTTTTGTCATAGTGAAAGCCAGGCTTGAGTATTGGCTACTGCCATTTGTAGCTAATATCCATATGTTTTGTGATTACATTTCAAAGGTATAAACAGGTTGGTTGTCGTGAGCATATATCTTTTTTATTGTGTTCATGTACAGTAGAACAACAAATCAATGTATACATAACATTCTCATTCTGGGTATGTAGAGTGTGTAAGCAATAATTAGCTGAGAATTGGCATGATCCATAGATCCATACTTTTTGCACACTTACTTTTGATGCTTAATCCAATGGCATAATTTAAGATCTTACTTACTTTCAGACTGAAGCAACTGATTTCTTCCTCTTCAATCTTGAGGCCACAGTACAAGTGCTCTGAGAACAGCTCTTTTTGTATGTGGGAGGCTAACGTGACAGTTCTGGAAGCCCTCAATGATACAGCAGTTGTCCAGGCGACATGTCCTTGCAACTCCAAGAGTAGGTGGATTTTTGCAAGCCTTGTGTAAAATGGAACTTTTCCCCTTGTTCTTTTCCAGATTATAGAACTATCTATGTCCTGTCCAGAAAATTAGTATCAGTGACAAAGATGCAATATGCTATGGGCACTATCAGCCCCTATGAAGCTTGACCTATCCATGCAGCAGAATGAGATGGTAAAGATGGCTGCAGAAAGAAAGGCCAATTGAGGAATGTTCGAAGCAGGAGCAGTGCAAGCATTTTTCCTTTATTAGCTTGTATTTTACAGTTTTAAACAATGTTCTCCAACTTGATGTTTTCCATTGGCCATTATGACTCAGAGTGATGGGAGGGCAACAGATTGAAGAAGGTGAACTAAACATGAAAGAAAATATTTCCTTATTTTTCAGGCGAAATAACTGTCAACATGAAGTGGCTGGCAGCTGTATTTTATGCAGCTTTAAATAGCTATACCCAACAACATTTATCCTATGCAAGGGCTCTGGCATTGCTCAATCAATTATGTTTCTGTAAAGGCAATGACACCACCTCACCTCTATTTCTATTTTGTGAACATTTTGTCAACCAAGCCTTTGCTTCCTCCTTGGCTCCTACTGAGTAAGTAATTTCCAGTAGAAAATTGTTTTGTTTAATCTTGTTTTACCAAACTTTTAAAAATTGATAATGCATTTGTAGAATTTATGAGTAATATTTAGTGGCTTAGCTTTTTAAAGAGAAATAATATGAACAATGCTTCTCAAAAGCCACAAAGTGCAGGAGTCTCTCTCCTCATAAACTCATCCAAAGTCATTCCCCCCACCATTAAATCCCTAGTAACAAATCAGGATCTCAATGGTGTAAGAGAATGGCACTATACATGCCGGCTCTTTCCTTTCTGTACCTCACATTGAAACCTACTGGGGAATAATACCCAATCTCTTGTGCATATACAATTCGAGCCCTTGCACAATTCAGCCTGCATTTTTCATAATTTGTCCCATGTCATGGTTCAGACTGGGCTGCTTCTAAAGTTAAATGATCATGTGGAGGCTACTGAAAACATAATTTGCATTTGTAGCACTATTGTCATAAATTGTAGGCATTTCTCTTATGAGTAATCCTAAATGTAAAAATGATTGAGATCTGCTTTGCCGCCGCCGAATAACACAGGACCAATCCTCTTACAAAATTCCAAAAGTTTATTCGAGGGAAAATGCTAGCAGACGAACTTCTCCTCAGCAGTGCAGGGATAATATCCACACTGCTGATTCACCGAAATCCATCTGCATAAATACTATAACGAGCCAATCAACATCCAGGCTCATCTCTAACTGAGATGACATCATACATCTGCTGGCTCCTCCTGAGTTCCCACCAATAAACCACGACTCGAGCAGCTCCACAAGAATGGTTTATTTCAGGACGTTACAGGCATGACCTCAGCTCACAAAGAAAGACAGCACTGCAGTCAACCTGACAAGACTTGAGCTATATACTCGCCCTATCCAATCCACAATGGGTACGTCATTCATAATTATCCTAATTAACCCAAGCACATTAACCCGACGCTAAGCTAACCTGTGAGAGCCCTCCACATAATGCCAACCACCACCACACCCCTACAGGTGTAACATCCCCCCCCCTCTGTGTGCTGCGTCTGCTCATATTGTAGTCTCGCCAAGCATCATCCAGGTTGAGGTAAGCCACCAGTCTCTGCTGTGATCACGTCGGGTCTGGGATCCCGACATACCGCTCCCCTCACCAATGGGTATCCTATATATATATCAAAACAAAAAGAAACAACAAATGTATTTACAAAGAGGCTCTCATACCTTTGGTTTCAAAGGATATAAACGATGGTATTGTGCAACTAATCTGTCCGACTTCATATTGGTGGCTTTCACCCATGATGATTCACTCACTGGGTATCCTTTCCATTTTACTAAGTACCAAAGAGCCCAACGGGATACTTTGGAATCTAGTATATCTTCAACAATGTATTCGTTATCTGCTATAGGGCCAGGACGTGGATACGAATCTGGTACGCTGGAATCCACTCATTTTAACAATGATATGTGGAACGCTGGATGTACACGCCTCAGCTTCCGAGGCAAAGTTAACCGTACAACCACTGGACTTACTACTTTGTTCACTGCAAAGGGCCCAATATATTTTGGTCCCAATTTGCTACAGGGTTGCCTTAGGTTTATATATTTAGTTGACAGATACACCTTATCCCCCACCTGAAATTCAGGCCCCATTACACGCCCCTTATCCTCATACTTTTTACAATCCTCGAAAGATTTTATAATGGCTTGATGTACCATAGGCCAGGAACCCTGAATGGAATCCAGCCAAGCATTTTGAGATAAGTAGTATTTGTAGACAAAGACTCCATATCCGGAAAAGCCACGAAATCCCGTCCAGAGACTATTTTAAATGGAGACATGCCAACACTTTTATGTACCGAATTATTATAAGCAAACTCAGCTAAACCAGGTAAAGAGGACCAATTATCCTGTTGATAGGAAATATATGTTCTAAGATATCTTTCCACCAGGGCATTGGCCCTCTCAGCTATACCATTCGTATTTAGATGGTAAGCGGTACTTAAGCCCTGAGTAGTCCCCACAGCCTTCAAAAAAGACCTCCAGAACAAGGCTGTAAATTGTACCCCACGATCAGATACAATCTTCTTTGGCATTCCATGTAACCGGTAGATGTTGTTAATAAACAAAGGGACGAGCTTAATAGCCGATGGTAATCCCTTACAAGGGATAAAATGGGCCTGACGGGAAAACAAATCAACAACCGTCCATATAACATTATATCCATTACTATCTGGAAGATCCACTACAAAATCCATAGAAATCTCTTCCCATGGATAGGTGGGTCGAGCTACCGGCTGCAACAAACCCCATTGTTTACCGGTCTTTGGCTTAGCCATAATACATTTTTCACATCTGGATACATGTTGCTTGACGTCTTTCCTCATGGCCGGCCACCAGAATTGCCGCCTCAAAAGATGGATAGTCTTGATGGCTCCAAAATGACCCCCTACCCGGTTACCATGTCCTTTTTCTATTATCTCGGGTCTCAGAGACTTCGGAACGTATAAACGATTGTTTATCCAGGCTAAGCCGTTATCCCACACTACTGTAACGGATGTGGTTTTGAGCCATTCATCGTTTTGTACATCCTTTTTGAACTGGTCTAATAACCCCTGATCCTCTATTCTTAAAGCCTGATGGTTAACGATTAAAGGCTGAATGTGATCCTCTCGCTGGCTATCATATTCGGATTTTCGGGACACAGCATTGGCCAGAAAATTCCGGCCTCCCGGAACATGTTTTAAGATAAACTTAAACCGGCCGAAGAAATGTGCCCATCGAATTTGTTTAGGGGAGAGGCGACACATTGATTGAAGAGCGACTAGATTTTTGTGATCTGTCCAAACTTCAAAAGGAGTAGACACTCCCTCTAGTAAATGGCGCCAAGTTGACAGGGTCCACTTTATAGCATATGCCTCTTTCTCCCAGATGGCCCAATTCCTTTCAGCCATTGAGAACTTTTTTGAGGTGTAGGCACAGGGATGTAACTCCCCCGATGTATCTCATTGTAACAGTACCGCTCCTACAGCCACATCGCTGACATCTACTTGAATAACAAACATACAGTCCGATCTAGGATGTATAAGAATTGGTTCCTTAGAGAACAGCTGCTTTAACGTGTCGAAAGCTTCCTGGCATTCGTTAGTCCAAATTACCCGTTGAGACGGACGCCTATCTACCCCATACGACCGAAGCAGATTGGTCAAGGGAAAAGCTATTTGAGTGAATTGGGGGATGAACTGGCGGTAAAAGTTGGCGAACCCTAGAAAACTCTGTAGTTGGCGACTGGTTTTAGGTACACGTCAGTCCATTACCGCTACCACCTTCATAGGATCCATTTGTATTCGAGACTCTATATCCAAGATAGTCCAATGTCTCCTTATGAAACTCACACTTAGTCAATTTTACAAATAATTTGGCATCTAGTAGAGCTTTCAAGACTTTCCGTACTAGATGGCTATGTTCCTCCATGTTCTCGGAATAGATAAGGATGTCGTCCAAATAGACGAGCACCCCTTGATACAAAAACGGATGAAGGACCTCATTGATGAACCACATAAATATAGCAGGGGCTCCTTGTAGGCCAAAAGGCATCACCCGATATGAATAGCTCCCTAAAGGGGACACAAACATGGTTTTCCACTCATCTTGAGCTCGTATCCTTATCCGATGGTAGGCCTCCCTTAAATCCAATTTAGAAAATACTTTACCGGTAGCCAACGTAGATATTAAATCCTTAAACACATCAGCTAGATCATGGTAAACAGGGGGTATTAGAGCCATAATATCGTCCTTAACCACTAACATATGTTCCTGGGAGGGTTGACCCGAAGTGGAAAGGGGGAAACTCAATTGTCTACACCCCGCCTCCCACCATATTATAGGGTTACGGAAATCCAACCAGGCCAAGCCAAGAATAACTGGTTCTACCAACATGTCCACTACCACGAACCGTAACAATTCAACATGCTCTCCAATCCTCACCCTCATGGGCTCAGTAACCGTCCTTACTAACCCCTCTCCTAAGACTGAGCCGTCCATTTGCTCAAATTGAATAGGCACCCGCAAAGGCTGCACGTTCAAATTCAGGTCTCTCACTACTTTGCTGTTAATTAAACACCTGGTGCAGCCAGTATTCACTAAAGCCCCCTGACTTATCCATTCCCCTGTTCTTATGTTGCTTAAGGTGACAGTAAAAGAAAAAGGGGTACCTCTCCTGATATTAAAGGGTCATCAGGGTCTGTTGCCTCCCCCGAAGCCTGATCACGTCCGGACATCACAGGTTTGTCTTCATGCCGGGAACCGGGACTTCCATATGCGGTAGTGACTGCTCGTTGTGACTGGTTAGTGTTCCTCCATCTGTCCCTTTGAGGTTTCCCCGCAGTGGACCCCACCCCAGGAGGAGTGACAGGTGGTAAGGGGCAATCCACTGCCCTGTGGCCTGGCTGGTCACAACGGTAACATCTAAATGTTGGACGGCGCCCCAAAGCAGGATCTGGCTGGTCAGAAGGGGTAACGTCGGGAGCACTCCCCCGAGCACCTGTCCCCCTCAACCCGCCTCTCGTACCAGACGACTTCTCCTTTTCCCGCTTTAACCCCAGATCCAACTCAACTACCGCCCTATACCATACGTTCAATCTCGGTGCTAACCCTCTATATAAGCAGGCCCTACATAACCCGGAATCTAGGCCGGCTTTAAAGTGGTGCACTAGCAACTTTTCGGGCCACGTACTTAGCTTGGCCGCCACTTTTTAAAACTCTGTTACGTATTCTTTCCCAGTTCTCCCTTTCTGAGCCACCTCCAGCAGCTCATCCTCTGCCACCTCACCTAGAGAGTCGTCTTGGAATCAGTTAAACAGAGCCTCAAGGAACAGGCCTACATCAGTTAGCACCTGGGAATGCTCTCGATGTAATACCGCGACCCAGTCCGCTGCCTCACCTGATAAGACGGCCACAATTGCAGCTATGCTAGCCCAATGAGAAGGATACAACCCTCCGTATGTATCCATGTATGCCACCACCTGCCCTAGGAACACTGACAGACACTCAGGATTACCATTATAGTTGGCTTGCAAAGGGGGAGGACCCCAGATGGGCTGGGGAGCAATCCCCGCCACCCATACAGGAGGGGGAGGACCGTCCATACCCCCATCACCCCCATCCCCATCCTGACCATCATCAATCCCACTGCGATCCCTAAGCGCAAGAAAGGAGGGATAGGAGAACGGGGTGAAAGGTGAACTTCCATCCTGACTCCGTCTCCCTCCTGGGCCGATTCACCCCTCCTTAGGCAACCTGGTGGCCCTCGACTCCCCGGGGATCACCATATTGATGCCGAACTTAGTGCGGACACCCGATCGGCATAACCCACTGCAGCCCAGAACTCTTGAGCTCAAGTGATCCGCCAGCCTCAGCCTCCAGAGTAGCTGGATTACAGGCTCGCGCCACCGCGCCCGGCGGAAATAAACCATTCTTGTGGAGCTGCTCGAGTCGTGGTTTATTGATGGGAACTCAGGAGGAGCCAGCATAAAGACAGCACTGCAGTCAACCCGACAAGACATGAGCTATATACTCGCCCTATCCAATCCGCAATGGGTACGTCATTCATATTTATCCTAATTAACCCAAGCGCATTAACCCGACGCTAAGCTAACCTGTGAGAGCCCTCCACTTAATGCCAACCACCACCACACCCCTACAGGTATAACATCCCCCCCCCTCTGTGTGCTGCGTCTGCTCATATCGTAGTCTCGTCAAGCATCATCCAGGTTGAGGTAAGCCACTAGTCTCTGCTGTCATCACGTCGGGTCCGGGATCTCGACAACATCATATAAAAACCCCGTCGCCATCTTAGAAGGTGCCGTCCCTCTCCGACGCCGGGAACCCATCACCCACCATGTGAAACCCCACAAGTGCCCCCCTTCCCCCCCAAGGTAAGTTGATCCGTGGTTG
>JANHFP010007033.1:18656-30947 GCA_032468135.1 Calamaria suluensis
TTAGTGAGCATGTACATACCAAGTGGAACAGGTATGCCAATTTTCATGTCTGTAGGTGCAATAGTTTTGGAGATCTTTTAAGTGTTCGGACATGGTTGCCATCTTGACTTCTGGCCAGTGGTGAAATCCATTTTTTTACTACCAGTTCTGTAGGCTTGGTGGGCCTGGCAGGGGAATGATATTGCCAAATCCCCATTCTGTCCCTACTCCTGGGGAAAGGATATTGCAAAATCTCCAATCCCACCCCACTCTGGGGCCAGCCAGAAGTGGCATTTGCTGGTTCTCTGAAGTACTCAAAATTTCCACTATCGGTTCTCCAGAAGCTGTCAGAACCTGTTGGATTTCCCCCCTGCTTCTGGCATATGTGTTCCATGTTCCAATACCCCTTGCTTTTATTTGCAGTATCTTCACGCCACAGGTAGCGGGGTTCATCTGGCTTGGAACCTCCTCCTTGTCTTTTCCAGCACACACAAAGGTCAAAAGAGGCTTCCATTCAGACTCTACCAACCTGTTGCCTTTGTTCTTGGAAGAAACATTGTGGAATCTCATGCCTTCCGCAGCATGAAGTCTCCCTCACATTTCCATGCAGTCCCTAGGAGCACTTGCTTTGGCAGCTCCTGTCACTGGAATAGCAGCCAAGCAGGAATAAAATCCAGTTTAGGCTTCTCCTGTTTAAAACACTTCCACAAGAATAGCATTTTTAAATTAAAAAAGGGAAAAAATAATCTTGGTCTATATTTACACAGGAAGAGAACACTACCTCCCCAAACTGGGTATCTGTTGCTTAAAGTGTGTGATTCTCTTCCGTCTGCAACTCTCTTGTGAACATTTGAACAAAAAGACAGGATTCACCAACAAACAGGAACCTATTTTTCAGTGAAGTGCAGATTCTGTTGCTTCAAGTGATGCTGAAGGGGACAGCTGCCTGTCAATAGAGATTGTTGTGTCTGGAAACAGTGTGATCTCAAGGGAAATGCTGTGATGCGTGGGAAATACTGATAGCACAACCTGATTTTGCGAAATGATTTCATCAAATCACTGGGAAGTATGGTTATAAGGGTGACTGGGGTGGGTCAAAGGGACTTCCATTTCTCCTTTCCAGTGCAGTAAAAATATTGAAAGTAATGTCCTGTGGATGATTAGAGTACAGGAGAATACAAAAGCACTTTTTTCGTCTTGGCTGCCTAACTTCACATTGTGACCTCTCTTTTTTTATTCCCTACTTTTTGAAGAAGCATCCTCAGAAGACAAGGACGACTCAGAAGATGTGCAGTAAGTGTATTATTTGGAAGAGAGCCAAGGACTTACTGGTACAGAATAGCGAGATTGCAAGTGTAGAATCTCTTTGGGAATGAAGGGTGGTCACATACCTGCAGTCCGACCTGAATTAAATGCTGTATTGAGGATGTTGGAGACAGCATCAGGGAGTAACTTTGTTAGAAGCAAAGCCAAAACGGCATGCTGGGTGACCAATTATTTTTAATCTTGCCCTTGGAGTTAATTTGGCCATTTTCTACTTTTTCCTTACAATGTTTGCTCTATTTTTTTATTATCTGGTTTGGCTGGCTCTTGGACTATTGTAGAATTTTGTAGCTCATCTTCCGTCTGCATGGTGATTTTTTCTGAGAGACGCTTTATCTATTCCAGGGGTGTCAAACTCACATCATCACGGCGGTGTCATATGACATATCGGAGCTTTTTCTTCCCTTCGCTAACCCAGGTGAGGGCGTGGCCAGTGCATGATGCATCTGGCCTGTGGAACGAGATTTTGACAGCTCTGATCTAGTAGCTGAGGTAAACATTTCTGGTAATGGCTGAGGTAAAACAAGGCTACAAGTACTCCTTGGTTTATAGTGCTAATTGGTACTGGAAACTCCATCATTAAGTGGACATAGACAGTTGTAATTTTAAAAAAAGCATGTAACCACACTGCTTAGCAAAAGCAGTTCCAGCAATCCTGGTTGCCATTGTTAAGTAAGGATGTGCAGGTTTTTAAATGAGAATCATATGTGACTGTGACTTTCAACTTCCTGCCAGTTTTCCCGTTGACTTTAGTTGTGAGAAGTCAGCTGGCAGGCTACATATCATTCATTCATCACAGCCATAAACTTGAACAGTCTCTGAATGAGGGGTTGTTGCATGAGGACCGTCTGTACTGGAAAGGTGACTATGCATGCAGACTCACATGCACACACACACATGCATATAGAGTAAAGAAATCTAATACCTCAGTAGTGTTTAACCTTTAATCCAGTTACATAGTTCAGCAGGCCTAAAACTGGAATTTCTGGGAATTGTAGTCCAAACACCTCCAGAGAGTGATAAAGAGGAGAACGAGGGAGTTTCATTTCTGTTCCCACTCTGCTAATTTCATTTATCTGACTCTACCATCAAATACTGTTATAATTCAGTGTCATTTCATCTGTTGTATTTATTTTTTGTAATCTAATGAAAAAAGAGTACGCAGCAGATTAAAGTTATATTTATATCACTGATTTAAATTTAATTATTGTGAGGTGAGGCTTGACAAAAATAAGAGGCATTTCTTGACTCATAAACTTCATTTATTTTCTTATGAAAACTATTTTTAACAATCAACTGTGCCTTCTAGGATCTCTCTATCTCTATCTCTCTTTCTCTTTCATTTTATTTTCTCATTTTAGCATTATCTCAGTCCAACCCTACATTCTGAGGAAAAGTTAAGTTTTGATCCGTATTCCCACCTAGCTTGACAAATTAAAAAAAAAGGAAATAACAAATGTCCAGTGATATCATTCTATGAATATCCAAAATAAACTGGCAAGTTTCATATCTTCATATCATATTAACACTGATTATGTTACCTAGTTTGATTAATGAAACATCTGCAAGAAAAAACAACCAAGTTCAGAGATAACCAAGGACTCATTATAACCCGAGCTACATATATTCTCCTTCAAAACTTTTCCAGATCATATTTGTTCCATAATTATTTGATCTTTGTTCTTCTAAAGAAGCATAATCCCTCTTCAGAGATTTTGGGGTATGCTCAACATTTAAAGGATAAGTGGGCAAGTATCTAATGATATCAGTTAACTTAATAATAGGAAATAATGTAGAGAACATGAGTTCATCCTATAAAACTACATAAACATAACCATTGACTTGTCTGACAGAGATTACATATAAAGTTGTTGGTATTTTTCTATTCATCTTCAATATATAAACAAATTGCTAGGAATCACTTCAACAAAGAGTTGCTTAATCAATGGCAATATCTAATATAATAGTTTTTTAATAATATATGATCTATTATATATAATTTAGCAATTTGCTTACCAAACAACAATGCCTGATACATTTAATACATTGACTTCAAAGCTATACATATATCTTTTGGAGTTTAACTATAGTGCATTTTACCCAGACGTTTCCTTGGAAAATAATGTAGTTATTAATTTATCTTGATATATGCAGTACATTGCTAAAGACAGTGGATATTTCCCAGATTTTAAACTATTGAATAGTGGGTAGAATTTAATTAAAGATCCCATAAAAGCTTGGAACATTTTCACATGTGTTAGTATTTATAGTATTTTCCCTTCACTTGAAAGTCAATAGAATTGTAGAGCAGTAATGCAGATATAGTTAGTTTAGTCTCTGTATTTTGTTCAAGTAGTTAATATGTAGTTTCAGCTTGTAAAAGTTGCTCAGATACTGAAGTCACAGATTTCTGGAACTCAATTCATGAGAAGACAGATAAAATCATCTTACAGTTCTTTTTTCTCCACCCTTTTGAATGTTCATCCTGCTGCTGGGATAATAAGCAAGAAGAGAAAGCATATTTGTATTTACATCCACTGGAGAGGAAAGGTTGAGAAGACAGTAAGCATACACACAATGGGGAACCACACATTAAAAGGAATGCATCATCACCTTGTATCAGGGGTGAATTTTACTTACCTTCGCTACCGGTTCACAAATGTGAGTGTTTGCACCTCCTCCACACATGCACAGAGCCTTCTGCGCATGCGCAGAGGGTTAAAAACAGAATGTGGGTAGGTGGAGGCTCCTGCTGCACTGCCTTGTATTATTGGAGTCTTAACTCTCAGCGCTGAAGAAGCTTTTTAGATGAGAAGCGAAACATCCTCAGAAAAAAACCAGAAAGTCCAGTTTCCTCTTGAGAAAGCGCATTTGGGATATTGGAGTCGTGATTCATTTGCATGCTAATATATGTATGTATTGGGATGCAGTAGCTCAGTGGGTAAGGCAGCTGAGCTTGTCGATCGGAAGGTCAGCAGTTCAGCGGTTTGAATCCCTAGTGCCGCGTAATGGGGTGAGCTACGGTTACTTGTCCCAGCTTCTGCCAACCTAGCAGTTTCGAAAGCACATAAAAAATGCAAATAGAAAAAATAGGGACCACCTTTGGTGGGAAGGTAACAGTGTTCCATGCACCTTTGACGTTTAGTCATGCCGGCCACATGACCACAGAGATGTCATCAGACAGCACTGGCTCTTCAGCTTTCTAACGGAGATGAGCACCACCCCCTAGAGTCAGAAACGACTAGGACATATGTGCAAGGGAAACCTTTACCTTTGTAAAGCTCTTTGTATAAAATGAGGAAATGCAGTTCTTTTAGAGATGCCTGGTTTAATTATGTATCATATGAAGGAATGAATGGAGTAATTGGTAAACTAGATATTAATATATGGTCTTTCTAAGTAAGAAAATATGATAATCTGAACCAAATTATCAGCAGCAACAAGCTTGGATTTGTATGCATGTGTTTTGTGACTATATAGTCAACCCCAAGTCCACCCAGGCTGGATACCAGCTGGAAAGATGACACCCAAAGATAGGCTGCTGAGAGAATGCTTGAGGCAGCAGCAGACATGGGAGGAAGATCAAGCAGATGAGATATATCATCAACAGTTGAGGTGGCAGATATTAGGAAACCCTACCGTTGGAAAGACACTAAGACACAGCAATGAGATATTGATCATAGCAGCATAACAGCTACTAAACACCTAGATGCAGGGATCTACCACATTAGTCACAACCTGAGGTGCAAACTATGGAGAGCAACCTTCAAGACAGTCAAACACATAGTTGCAGGGTGTAAAATGCAGGCAGGAGAAGCATACACTGAACAGCATAACCAGGGAGCTGGTGTTGTGTACAGAATAGTGTATGAGAGTTGTGGAGAAATATCTTATAACATATCTTATGGGATTTCTGGATCCAGACAAAGAGGCAGGTACTGGCCAGTCAATCAGATATCATGGTGGTAGACAATAGCTAGATGATAGTGGTGGTAAATATAGCAGTGCCAAGTGACAACAACATCAAGAAGAGGGCTATCAGATGCTGGAGAGGTATCAGGTCCTGAGGAAGGAACTAAAGAAGATGTGGAAAATAAAGACAGGATAGTCAGGACTATTACTTCTAAGCTGAGAGAGTGGGAAACCACAGAAACAATATCAGAACTCTCTGTCCAGAAGAGTGGAGTCCTAGGAGCAGTTACAACATTGTGCAGAACCCTCAAACTTCCAGACTTCTGCTAGAGGATCTGAGTTTAAGGAAAAGACATACCACCCATAGGGGAGACAAGGATTTTTTTATATATCTGTATTTCATTTAGAAGAGCATCAAGATTCCAATTGTTATTGGTTACTCTCACTTAGAGACTTTCAATTATGTCATCTTAAATAAGCAAATATATAGTATCTTTTATTTTAAGATAGTTTATCATTTATTTTTATAAAAACTGTACCTGTCCAAACCAAATCACAATATTCTTCTAGAATGATAAAATTATCATAAAAACAATGATAAACTATAAGATGTTGTTGTTATAGGTCCTAAATCTTATGTCACAAATACAAGCATATTGTTGACAACTCGATCCATCCTTTTCAATGTCTGTTGTAGGTTAAGCTTTGTGAGCCTGATACATAATTGTCTAGCATTGTTTAGGACTAAATTCCTGGGGCCAGTTATACTCTTCCATTCATGAATGTTATGTTAACTAATAAATATATTGGCTTGTCTCATATTTCTTATGGAAATATGATACTTTGAACCATTCCCAAAAGCAGTAGTATGACCCTACTGGCTGATAAAACATTGTACCTATAAATGAATGATAATTAGAAGTTCTAAAAGATGAACTATTACAGTTATATTTGATCTCTTCTAGAAAATGAAGATTCAACTGAAAAATCAGTTGAAGAAGCTATTGTTTCAGAAAAGGATATATTACCATGCAGGTAAGATAATAACTGTGACTTTCTTGATATAAATCATTTGAGTTTATCTTTGTTTTAATTTTTACTTGCTAACCTGCTGCTAGACAGAATTCAAAAACTATTCTGTACTCCCAAGGCAAGTCATCTCCCACCAGCTGTGATGAGTAGCAATACCTTTGGAATGCTCAGTAGAGAGGGTCTTCATGCATATTTCCTGTTAACTCTTATTGATAATCAAGGCATATGGATAAGTAATAGCAATGTTTTTACCTTTTAAATTTGTTTGGCGTTTTATGATTCATAAAACGTGTGAGGTGTAAGGGGAAATTAAATATATAAAAGTGAAAACAATCACAGCAAAACTGTTTGTGAACATTTTATTTGTTAGTTGTATTTATTGTTAGATTTATATTCCATCTTTCCTCCAGGAGTTCAAGGCAGCCATCATAGCATTCCTGCCTCCAATTTCATCCCCACAACAAGCACCCTGTGAGGTAGGTGAGCTGAGAGAGTAATTGCCCAAATTCATCCAGGCACCTTTCATGACAGAAGGTAGACTTGGTCATAGGTCTCCTCTGTCTTAATTCAGCATTTTAATCACTACTCATTAACTCATTACACATGATTAATTCCAATAAAATCTAATAATCTTACTAAAATAACAAATAGAATTAGCATTAACATGTTCCTAGGACTAAACAGTCTTATGGTATTTTTGTAAAATTAATATTATGCAAAACAGTGTGACAGATCCTAAAATAGTTCTTTAAAAATAGTGATGTCATTCTGCAGAAAATCATGGAATATAGAGAGGGATAATCAGTTCCTGATTTCAGATATAATATAAAATATGCATAAAATGGTATAGAAATAAAGGAGCCACAGGTTATCACTGAAATGCTTTGTAGGGAGTTTCTTAGGGAATACTATACAGGTAAGGCATAGACAATAGTCTACTTAGTTTTACTTTATATTAACCATAACAATTTATTGACCTGACTCCCAGCAATATTGGCATGTGTAAACATTTAAAAACAAAGAACAGTACAAAAATAGGGAATAGAAAAGAAATCAAAACTGAAGGTGTGTGTGTGAGAAGGAATATCAGTCATTGTTTCTAATTACCAAGTAAATAGGTTTATAACCATGTTAAAAACACAATTAAGTAGTTTTGTAACCACATAACCTTACACAAAAGTCTTCATTCTAATATTTTCATGGTATTCTTTTCAATTGCTTTTGTCTATTTTTTCTCAACTCTGCCAAGTATAGAGAACATTGTATGTCCATATCATTCAAAGAAAAATACACCATTTAATAAAAAAAATAATTTTGTAGCTAGTTCCACAGTTGGAAATACAGTATTTAAGATGAAAGCAAATGATATTGTAGGCCAATTTGGTTAATACAAAGTAACTTATACAAATTTGGTTGAGTTTAACTCTCATTGTTTATTTTGCTATCTTATTTGATCCTTTCTTCCAGTTAGTGAAATTTGAGACTGAATGTGGTAAAGAGGCAGTCCTTGACTTAAAACCAGTTGTTTAATGACTGTTCGATTATGGAAGCCTCATAAATGGTGCGTTAAGGCCTGTGAGGCGCTTTGGCATCATAAGATGTTGCCGTGTAGCCACATGACCACATTTCAGATGCTTGGCATCCAGTTCACATTAACAACAAGTTGCCAAGTGCCCCCCAGTCATGTGATTGACATTTGTAACCACCTCTGCTGATTTCCCCAGAAAGTCAATGGGAAAGCCAGCAGGGAAGATTGCAAGTGGAAGGGATGGAGAAGAACTGAATTTTTTGAGATATAGCTGATATGTTGCTGTAGCCCACTGAAGGATTCCAGCTTCCCTCCATGCATGGAGGGGAAATCCTTTGGTAGGCTGCAGAAGTGGAACTGAAATCCTGAAGATTTCCCATGAAGGATTCCCCCTCTGCACATGGAGGGGGACTGAAATTGTAAAGGATACAACAATGTTTGAGAGTGAAAGGGATGCCTGCTGAGTGCTGATATTTCAGCTCCATGTGGAGCTGAAATCCTTCAGCAGGCAGCTGTTTTGTTCAGCCTGCTTAACAACTGGGAGATCACTGAACAACCGGAAGTGCTGGGATTGTGGTTGTTGAGTGAAGCAGTCACATGAGTATCTTGCTTAATGGCCACTCAAAGACTGAGCTCCCAGTTCCAATTGTGGTTGTAAGTTGAGGACTACCTGTGTTGCAGATAGATAGCATCAATGAAGACGGAAATCAATTACTTGTCACTTAACTAGTTTGGAAACATAACTATAATGATAAATATATAATGTTTGAGGCAGTCTCTATATTTCTTTTCTATTTGTGAGTGCATTATGTATCAATATGCATAGAAACTTTACAGCAAAGGCACCTATACCTTTTGGGCTGGTAGAAATATTTTGAATTTTTGAGAAAATGACATGCATGCACAAATAACCCTGGTGGTTATGAACCACTGATTTATAAAATGGATGTATTGGACAATGTCCAGCTGCACAAACATTGATTTCCCAAGAAAGAATTTGGTGGAAGAGGTCCACCTACTAACCCTCTCTCGGGAATATTATCTTCTATGTTTGGCTTAAAGTAATCATTTTTTCCTAGTAAAATGAATTTTCTTCCTGGCAAATCATTGTGCTGTATTCCCCAGGGGCTATCCTACCTGGATATACATCTACATCAGGGAATTCATGTGGAGAAGAGAACTGCCACTTATTCCAATGCTTTTATCCTTTTGTTAGTCTCTTATGTATATAAAACACCTGCTCTCATAAGCAACAATACATTTTGACTCCTCCCCTTTACAGTAACATGTTTTGCATGTACAGCTCCAACCTCCTTCCATTTGAAAACAACATTCATAGCAGACATTAGAAAATCCCTGCGTGCTGCTTTAGAGAGCTTCTTGTTAAATCAGAATAGATGATACTTGATTAGAAAGAGAGTGATATGGTAATGTATCAGACCACTTTAAATATTTGCATTAAGCCCTAAGCCCACATGCAACAATCAACCTGTGGAATGTTTGGCAAGGATAAGAAGTTATTGCTATAGCTAACTAAACTGTTTTCAGTAATATATTTTCATACACTGTACATTTTCTTTCTTTACAGTGTTTTAAACCTGATTTTTATAGGTGGGTTGTTTGAACTAAGCAGTCAAATTGTTGTGCCTTGTTTGTATGGATACATGATCTACGATAGATAGCTAATTGTTTTTTAGTGCTGGACGTAGTTCAAATCCAGTGTTTCTGAAAAGGTTCAGCAATAACTCATCCTGGAGAATTCTACTTATGTGGTCACTTAAGAATCAACACTAACTTGATGGCACGTAACATTCTTTCAGCTGCCAAAAGGAACAGAACACAGCATTTCTCATTTGAATTTTGGCTTAGCTGAGACTCATCTGGATATAAAATGTAAACCAGAGGAATCCTATTTGACTCCAAGTCACCTTACAAGTCTCTGTTTTTCCAGTTGATTGGCGTTTTACCTACCTGTTATACCAGGTTCTTAAAACAACCTGCATTCTTGTGCTATCTTTCTCTGAGAGGCTGCAGAATGGATCACCTGTAAATTCAGATACTACAAAGGATCCTGCAGGTGCTAACCAGAGTCCAGAGGAGCAAGATGTAGTTGGAGAAGAAGAGATCCTAACTGATCAACTTCAGCACCAAAAGGAGGTAGGTGATTTGACTCTTGGCCTATTTCTACTTGCCAAACCATTACAATCCTTTGTTTCCAAACATGTTTATTGATGTTTTTCGTTATAGTGGTTGTATGCTTCGAAATGCTTGTCTTGAGATAATAAAAAACCCATATGTAATACAGACAATAAGATTATTGAACTGCGTTTTTCTGGGATGCAATATATTTTAATCGATTACATTTCTGTATTGCCTAGAATTGAAGAAATGTGGAGTAGAAAAAAACTTCAGAAGATATTATCTTGAAATATCTTCTGAAGTTTTTTTTTAATTAGGATGACATAGTTGCAAATAGTTAAAGAATTCAGATAAATATATGTAGAGAAAAATATTTTTGTTAAAAAATTAAGGATCCTTAACACCACTGTATTTTATGTATATTCTATACATTTATCTGTATAGGAAGCTATACTGCAAGTGACAAAATTATCTCCACCAGAAGGACCAGGTGATATAATCATGATACAGTCTGAATATACAGGTGAAGTAGACATCCTGTCTGCAGAGCTAGAAACTACAGATCTTCTAAGCGAACAGAAGAAAGGTAAGGATTATGCTTTCACTACTATGTCTTCATATGGAACAGTATCTAGCGTTCTATTGACGAAATCTGCAGGGTTTGAGCTGTTTTCTGGTAGAGTATACTAAGACATAGTCAGTTTTGAAATGTTCATATTTAAGAAAGCAGCAGATTTTGATTCTTTGCTGTTTAACTTAGTTTTTCCATTTTTGTGTGTGGTATATAATTTCTACACTTGATTGGTTTTTTTAATCTAGTCTTTTTTATTTAGCTTGTATATTATTTCAAATTCTGTTACACTATACTTATTAGGTAGGGTGAACCCTCCCTTTGAAATATGTGGGTTTGTTTATTTTAGACATCTCCAGGGAGATGGGTGGCATACATCTTTAATAATAAATAAGTAAAGTTGGTTCCAACTTAGTTTTTTGTCACTCCATCTTTACTTTTTGTCTATTGTATTTTTTTCTTCTGTTTAAAGTTTTCAGTCTAATTGCCAAAAGTTGTTGGAGGTTGGGCAGCATATAAATGTAATGAATAATTATTGCTGTTATAAAAGAGTATTATGGCAGAAAAAGAAATCCACAGAAATCTGAAATAAGGCAGGACCAAAATAGAGTTGAGATTGCTGTTACATTACTTAATTTTAATACTAGGGATGAAATGATAGTGATCTCATAGTGAATAGTCAATGGGTTTTTAAATTTTTAAGTATGGCAAATTAATATGGCCCATATAGTAGTGATCATTTATACACCTTTATTGTCCAATTTGTTCTTAGAAACTTTGCTGTGCCAAGATGTCTAAAAAAGTCATTATACAGTGTATGGCAATATGGGTGAGTCACTGAAAGAATAGATTCAGCCAGGTAAAAAGACTCTTAGAAGAAAATCTGTCAGCTGAGAGAAGGATTAAAAAGCCTAATTCCTTCTTTTGAAAAAAGGGAAATCTTGTAATTAGTATATCCAGTCTTGTTAAAAATTCTATCAGCATCTATATTATAAAAACATCCTTCTTTCTTCCAGTTCGGCCACCTCCATTGACTCCCCCCACTATCTGGACAAATTCTAAGATAAGGGAGTTTAAAGCAAAGATGGCAAAGGAGAAGAATGCCCGAATGCTAGTGAAACGGGGTGAGGTATTAACAGTCCGAGTGCCCACCCATCCTGATGGGAAGCGCGTCTGCTGGGAATTTGCTACAGAAGATTATGACATTGGGTTTGGAGTCTATTTTGATTGGACTCCTATTACTACTACTGCCATTACTGTCCAGGTCAGCGAATCAAGTGATGAAGAAGATGAAGAAGAAGAATTTGAAGGTGCGTCTTCAATAGTGATATACAAATTTAATAAACAATTATGAAAAACTATTATGTCCCAAATAGTCTCTTAAACAAGCATAACCTCTTTAACTTGAGTTAAAGAACTCAACTTATTAACTACTTTGGGTTCATTGAACTGTGCCATTAGTCTTCTCACCATTCCACAGACTATCAACCAGGAAAATTTAATAAATCCTAATAAAAATGTGTTTGTTTATTCATAAATATGTCAATTCATTTATGGACATAGTTGTGGCTCCAAACACCGTGAACTCTGAGCAGCTTGAATGTCAACCTCTGCAAATAAAGTTAAAGTGTACATGGAATCAGAGTGGATTGTTGGCTAAGGTGTTAAGCATGTATATTTGTCATTGTTGCCCTCTTTTTACTCCGTTTGCTTCATTGTTATATATTTATTTTATTTATTTATTTTATTATATTTATATACCGCCCCTCTCCGTAGACTCGGGGCGGTTCACAGCCTAAACTAAAAC
>JANHFP010007034.1:31650-43350 GCA_032468135.1 Calamaria suluensis
AGAAGAATCAAGATATATTTTTAAGGAAAGTCTCTAGTAGCACCCAGGCAACTAAGTGATAACATTGCCACTATGGAATCAAGCTGGTTGGAGGTGGACTTAAAGATTTTTGAGGGAGGGATGAATTAAACTTTTGTTTACCGATTTCTTTTCCAGTCTCTGTTTGCTGCTGTTTCTTCATATTGTTTCTATTCCTGTCTGAGCTTACTGGATTCATAGCCACTGAAATGTAAGTACACACCTTTTTTTCTTGGCACTTCTCATTTTCAAAAAGTACATAATTTTCTTACCTGATGGTAAGGTTTTGCATGGAAAGAAGGGCTGCCTACACATAATACATAATTGTAAGTTCTTTGCTATGCTGGCTGGAGAATTCTGGGAGTTGAGGTCCACAAGTCTTAAAGCTGCCAAGTTTGAAGACCTCTGGTCTAAAACAACTGTACTCTTCAATGCAAAAAAGCTAGAATGATAAAAACAAGAGAGACTCAGGCTTACAAGAGAGAAGGCAAAGGGATTGGAAGGAAAAACATAAAAGAACTCAGCCATAGGCTTTTAATAGCTGATGGACTGTTCAGGGTTTCCCTGTTTCTTTTTAAAATCAGTACAACTGCTGATCTTCTTCCAAGGGCAGAGTCTAAGGCTACCTAGCTAAAATAATACCTATTGCCAGTACCCAGTCTACCTTCACTGATTTCTAAAAGGCTAACTTGTGTTGCACTTGGTTCCAAACGGGTTTGGAATAAGACCACCAAGAAACATTTGGGCTATAAACTTTAACAGAAAGTTGAGAAATATTTCAAGAGAAGGCAACGGGAAATCACTTCCATATTGTTGCCATTAAGCAATGTAGCTTGAGTAGTTGGCGTAAAGCTTGAGGTTGACTTTACATGAAATGAAATGATAGTATTTTATTCCAAAGGCTTCAGTAACCTAGTGAGAGTCTTTTTCCTTCTACGTTGATCAGTGGGTAGTGGGTAAATTTGGGTGTACATTGGAGTTTGAAAACGAGGAGTCAAATCAGCCTTTTGGGAGGTTCCACAAAGCAAAATGAGATAGCTACCAAATGGTTCAAACCCCCTATAAAGAGTTAAAGCTACAAAGTCATGAATAACAGGGCCCAGCTTTGAGTTATGCATAAGAAAAGAAAGGGCCTGTTTTAATTGACAGTCATGAAAGTAAGGGAAACATTTGTGAATTCCTCACGTGTTTACCTGATAATTTGAGCATTACCTTATATAAGTGGGAAAAGTATATTTCATTTAATGATAGTGTTTATATTATAATTTTTTAATGTTTCAAAGCTTAACATATAATTTCCATAAAAGCTAATTACATTATAAACTTAAAACGATTCCTATTTTTCACACACACACATTCACAGAGAGAGGGAGGAAGAGAGAAAAAGAAAGAAAGAGACAGACAGACATTGTAGCTTCCCTACCAATGGCTGCACCAGTTTTGACAAAGTGGAGAGTACAATGGAATTTCAGCAGAAAGAGGGAGAGAAGGATTATCTACTTGCACTGTGCATATGTATGTTTTTATAAAATTGCTGGTATAAATTCCTTGAAAAAGGCCACATGCAAGTATAAAAATAGTTGGAATGCAAAAATGAAGAAGTGCATACATCAGCACAATCTCTCCATTTTTTTCTATCAGTGGAATTTTAGGAACAATTTTTATAATAAGGTACAGGTAGCCGTCACCTTAACAGCCACAATTGGGGCCAGAAAATTCATAGTTAAACCGCAGGGTGATTAAGTGAGGCACACGATTTTACAACCTTTTTGCTGCTGCCATTATGTGAATCACTGGGGGTCCTTAAGTGAGACATGTGGTTGCAGTTTATGACTTTCCCTGCCAGCTTCCCTGTTGACTTTGACTGTCAGAAGCTGACAGGGAAGATTGCAAATTGGCAATCATGTGATTGCAAGATGCTGCAGCCATCATGGCAGTTGCCAAGCACCCACACTATGATCATGTGACTGGGGTTGATGTGACTTTGAGGAGGACATAAATCACTTTTTTCCAGGCTGTCTTAAGTTGGATCCTTTCAGTGCTATCTTAATCAACCATTGTATGTTGAATAACTTGTAGGCTATCTGTATAAATATATATATATTATTGGGTAATAAGCAATCATTCAGCATTAACATCTAAATTGTTCTTGCCCATAGAAAGTAAGACTATGTTGGAACAGCTTCCTCAGTTACCTGATTTTGATTATAATGAATGTAATATGTCACCTGTCTGATCAAATTTAGAATTATTGAAGTAGTGGGTTCACTAATCAGCGGATTAGAACTTCCTTATTGGCATGTAATCTTAGAATTCTATCCCCCCCCCCGCCATTTCTCTCCACACTTCATCTCAGTATAAATCTCCCATCAGTCTAGCCAGTCTCTGTGATTGGAAAAGGTGTTATCAGAGTCTAGGGTGTTTTTTTTTTTGCCACCATAGACTAATAAATATAGCATCGTAGGAAATTAGCTCCGTTATTTTTAAAACTGAGTAAGATACTCAGGGAATAAAATTATCCCTTCTGGATTCAAGGGATAAGATTAAATATAAAATAGCATTTGTTTTTCTCTTGAGAGAAAATAAATTAAGAGGATGCTGTAATTCAACATTTCAAAAATATAATATAACTTTCCTGTTGGCAAAGACAACTATTTTGATGTATTATTAATTTGGTGTTACTAAATTTGGATAATTAAGAAAGCCTACAATGGAAAAATGTCAAGCTACAGTTTGGAACTATTTGATTTTGGAAAAATTAGGATCAGAGAAAAATATGACTCGATCAGAAAAAATTGGAATAGGATATGCATAGGTAAAGGTTCCCCTCGCACATATATGCTAGTCATTTCTGACTCTAGGGGGCGGTGTTCATCTCCGTTTCAAAGCCGAAAAGCCAGCGCTGTCTGAAGACATCTCCGTGGTCATGTGGCCGGCATGACTAAATGCCAAAGGCACACGGAACACTGTTACTTTCCCACCAAAGGTGGTCCCTATTTTTTCTACTTGCTTTTTTCATGCTTTCGAAACTGCTAGGTTGGCAGAAGATGGGACACGGCACTAGGGATTCGAACCGCTGAACTGCCCACCTTCCGATCGACAAACTCAGCTGCCTTATCCACTGAGCCACCGTGTCCCTGGAGGATATGCATAGTTTATGACAAAAATGAATTTTCCAGTTATCAAAGTATAAAACATGTTCATTTTTCATTCCAGCTTCTTGCAGCAATCAAGTGGAAAAATAGTAATCATATTCAGATTTTTTTCCCTTACTTTATGTGTAAAGCCCTAATAGTTGTAAGCACATTTCCTGATTATCCAATAAGAAATGTGCTATATTATTGTTTACAGAAGATAATATTAAATCACTGACATATTTATGTTGTAGTAAGACAATTTTCTCCAACTGGGTACTGTACAGTAAGGATTAAAACTTCCACCTATTAGAAGTTTTAATTTTGTTTTTCTTACTTGAGTATGTTGATCACACTGTGGTTTTAGAATTGGTGTCCAAATTGTTGCTATAAACTAAATTGCTTTGGATATATGGCAACATTTTGAATTGGTTTGTCACTTTATGTTCCTCTTAAGCTTTAAATTCAGCTGCACGCCTTAAATGAATGAATAAATAAAATAAAGGCTGTTTCCTGTGATGTTCATATTGAAACAAATTATTTGAAACTGTTTGATAAAATAAAATCATAGGTAATTTTCCAGTCAGTAGCAAATGAACTTCCTCCTCCTTCAAGTTCTCTTTCTACAAAGCAAAAATCAGCTTTAATTAGTGACACTTAAGATGAACAAATCAAGCCTGGGTTATGAATTACTCACTGGCATCCGGCCTAGATCATGATTAACTCATTGTGTTACCCATGACACATAATTCTTTGGGTATTAAGCATGGGTGACTTTCCCTTGAAAAGAGCATTTGAATGAATAGATTGTGGCATCAAGTCACTGAGATATCCTGCTTCTGCTGGGTTTGTTGATGGTTGAAATAAATAGAGGCAACTTTGACTGTTTTCTGATTTTCAAAGACATTTGCTTCTTTCAGGTTTATTTGCATTTATTTTGATCTTTTGGGGATTACAGTTCTTACAAGGTTTTTTTCAGATTTTTTGCTTAAATAATTCTTATATCTTGTGTCTGACTGACTTATCTTCAGATTTTTCAGTGCTCCTCTTTCCAAAGAGCTCTAGTATTCCTCAGGGTGAGGAATACATATTTTAACATCCTAAAATATATTTATTATGTGGCACATTATATGGCATTTCAAAAAGATATTATTTTGATGACATTTTAGTCCTGCTCTCAGTGTGAATCCTGATGGATCCTTGATGCTGGCTATTTGCATTGACAGGAAAAATATATCTTGCTTCATACTTTAAAAAAAACAACCACACACAAATTGGAGAGGTGTGTGTGTGGGAGGAGAGGGGAGAAAACAAGTTTCCCTATCTCCAAGCTGTGATCTTAGTTGGCACTAGCTATTCCACAATCTTTTCCTTTTTTTTACAAATGAAATATAAAATAGCACTGCTTTATAGTTAAGGGTGGAGCTATGTAATTATTATCATACGTAGTATGGCTCTAAGTTTGGTAAGGATAGAGGAAGCATTTCCTGATGTAAAACTTCCTGTAAATGTATTGTCCAAGTCCTGATGAAAACACAGCAGTTCTTTATCTCTTAATCAGCAATTTCTTCCTTAACAATAACACCTGAAGAAGCATCACATTTCTGGGGCAGGTTTCCCTAAGTAAATGGCAGCATCAGAAGCCTCTAAATAGACACTTTATAAGCCCTTACATTATCAGCAGATTCCTGTTTGGTTAACTTTGCATCTGCCTGAAAGGTTGGATGTCAGGCATTTTGGACAAGTATTTTTCCAAAATGAATGTGTTTTTCCTTACATTTTCTGTCTGACTGAATTAATCCGCTGATTGGAGAATACATACTTTTGGGTATAGTAAATTGCTCATCCCTTGTATGTAGTGCTTTAGGGTATTCTGCTGACGAACCAATAAGTTGATGCCTGGGGAGCATAACAAGGCACCCCTGTTCACTGCAGTAACTCAACAACATTGGGTGTCCAGTGTGACAATGTGTCAGATTCTCTCTGTCGCAAGGAGACACTTTAGCCAGGAGCCGTACTTTATTACTGTTATTATTTTTCTAATGGCCTCTGAAAGCTAAAAGAGGAGTGGTAGTGATGTTAAGTGTATCACTTAGATCAGTGGCCCCCAATCTTTTGGGCACCAGGGACCAGTTCCATGGAGAGAGGATTTTCCCCAGCCTGTAGGGGGTGTGGTTTCACGTGCTGCCTGCATCCTGTTTATGGGGTTCGCTTGTTTGCATAGTCCAATTTCTGGCATGCTGTGGATCAGGTTTGAGACCCCTGACTTCGACATGTCATTTGTAGGGTTATTTTCTTTTTAAAAGAGAAAATATATTCTGTCAATGTTCAGGCGTACCATCTTGGATGTTGGAGGAGGTAGCCCTGGGTCTGAACTTGATTTAGAGTTGTCCACCACTGCACATACACGTCACTACATACTTATACATGAAGGGGTTGATAAGTGTAAATTGCAGATAGTTGTGGACACATACCTCCTGAATCCCAACTATGTCTTGTGGGCAAGTGCTTGCCCTGAATGCTGACTGGTTGATCTAAACTTCCTGCTCTGTGCTTTGATGCTTGAGTGCCCCCTAGCCAGAATGTTAACATTTACAGAAATATATATGGAACCATGTCCTGATGACAGACACATACATTATCTGACATACAGTGCCGAAGAAGTCTGCTTGATGCTTGAAGCTTCCTCCTTTATTATTACCCAGCATATCTTTTATGGCTGAATGAAGGTGGAACATTTAAAATCTATTCTTGGACAGTTAAGGTGTTACTGGATTGCCATATTGCATATTCCTCCAGGAAACCACATTATGTTATTGATATTCAGACTGAGAGATTAACTGAAATCTAAGTGCAATGTATTCAAATTTCTACATATTTTTTCCTTTGGGGTTCTTTTGGGAAAAAATGAAATAACGTTATCCTTTCAATCCCCCCCTTTTTTAAAAAAATCCCTTCTCCTTGCAAGATGAAATGTCACATCTCTGTTCTTCTCCTTTTGCTGGAGAAATAAGAAAATGAAAACTGATTAAAATTTCAGTTCACAAAAGCTCACATCATTGTCCTTCAGGGCTCTGGGTTTTGTTTTTTTTTACATGTAAAAAGAGCAGATTAAGGCAAGGGAGAGAGCTCTGACTCCAAGAACAAATAAAGGAAATGAGGTCAGTGTTCCATATTTGGATTTCTTTAAGGTTGACAGTCACAAACAGGTACCCTATTCCACTAAGTGAATGAGTCAAGTGGTTTGGAAAATTAAGCCACAAGTTAAATGCCTTTGGTATTTCCTGGGCAGGATTAGTGGTAGGTTGATGCACCTCAGACAACATTCATTGTAATTTTTAACGGCCTTCTCTACCTCATCTTGCTGATACATCATAAATCAAATAATCTCTTTCATAGGTAACCCAGATTTGTAACTGGTGGCTGCTGTTATTATTATTATAATGATCTAACTGCTGATATAATCATCATCCACCTTTTGACCTAATTAATAATACTCTGTAGCAGTATTATTACTCTGGTGTTGAACTTTTCCATATATTCTCCAATTGAGGAGGAATTAAATAATTAGTCCAATTGATGCCACAAATACTATAAGCAAGAATGTGGATACATTTACAGAGTTGCGAAATATGTCCAAAACAATGCATTTTTTAAAAAAATATCAAGAAAATCTTACGGCTGCAAGTTATGTATTAGCAAGTTATATTCTGTTTGCTATATTGAAGAAGGTGAGATGAATGATGGTAGAACATATTAGCAAATCATTTGGTGTGCTTGAAGAGCTCAGATCAATAAAGGTGAGTACAATTCAGTTCCATAAGGTTGAAGAGTTGAGATAATCCTTACTCAAAATGTAATATTTGGTGCACATATCTTGTTTAAAAAATTATGCAATGTTACTGTCAGAATTGCAGAAAACAAAGGACAAGGGAAGAAAAACACCTGTAAAAACAGTTCATTTGGGGGCAATTTCTCTTACTTTGTTCAGCTAGAATTTATAACTTCTTCAGAACAGTTCACATTATATTTCATTTGAACTTTGTTCTTTCCTACAGCCATAACTTCCCTTTGCACTTTCTACATTGATAAAAGTTACTGGCTCAGGCGAACTGGTAGTAAAAAAAAAGCTACTGGTTCATCGGAACTGGTATTTCCAATGATCAGCTGTGCCATGCAATTTAGGTTCGCTAGAAAGCAGGAAATCCTGCTTTCTAGTGAATCGAAATTGTGTGTCACAAATGCCCCCCTGCTGTTCTTCTTACCTTGTTAAGCCTCCTTTTTCCATGAGAAGTGTGTGTTTGGTGTGCAGTGCACGTGCAGTGTGCATTTGGCATTCACTGAGCATGTGCACACATGCATGCATATTTTCTTGTTTCCAAAATGGCCAGACTGAAATCTCTTCTTTTCTTTCAGAGTTGAGGGCAAGGATTTCTTTACAGGTCGTCAATTGTTGGCTTAGTGCCTGATCGAAGTTACAACAGCACTGAAAAAAAGTAACTTATGACCATTTTTCACCATTTATGACCATTGCCCCAAGGTCACGTGATTTACATTTGGCCACTTGACAACTGTTTTAAATTTATGATGGTTGCAGTGTCCCAGGGTCATGTGATCACCTTTTGCAACCTTCTGATAAGCAAGTCATTGGGGGAAGCCAGAGTCACTTAACAATGGTGTAACTAGTTTAACAACTGCAGTGATTCACTTAACAGATGTGGCAAGGAAAGTTGTAAAATGGGGCAAAACTCACTTAACAAATTTTTGGTCATAAGTTGAGGACCGCTTTTATATCCTTGTTTTCAATTAATACTGGTGTCACTTAATGCTTGACTTCTTCTGAAGTCAATGGAGGAGGGTCATGGTGTCTGTATCACCAAAGTTTGGTCTAATAGAGAAAAGACAGGTGCAACTACTTATTCTAAGTGGTGCTGTTTCCTGGACTTGTTCAGCATTCTGTCTCTTCTGCATTCCATTTGATGTGTAAATCCTCCCTTTGGTCTTCTGGGACAACTGATTTACAAATCAGGCCTGCTGATGTCTTATTCTATGACATCCTTGGATGGAATACAGGTTGTTCATCAGTAAAGAGGATTTCCTGGATGGACTATTTTGATCCACACATTTGTTATTATCTCAGTGAGAAATCTGGAATGACATTCTAAGGCTTGTGTTGGCAACTGAAGAGTACCTTGTGATTCCTTAGAAGCATTTATATAATAGCAGCAGTTGTTAAAGTGTGTTTTGAGGAACCCTGGCAATCCCTGATATCCCTTCAGGAGGTGTGTGAATTCAAATAAATATAATAAACACTCTCAGTTTTAGTCTCTAAGCACAATAAATACTGAGCATCTTTGGCCTAGTGGTTAAGGCGCCAAGCTGAAATCAGGAGACCACAAGTTCTATTCATGCCTTAAGCACAAAGCCAGGTGGGTGACCTTAGTTTTTTTCAGCCCTTTTTTCAGGAAATAGACAGTGAAAACCACTTTTGAAAAACCTTGCCAAGAAAACTGCAAACTAGTTCATACTTATTGCAAAGTAGTAAATATTCTTGGTGATTTATTAAATATAACTACTCAGACAGACAGACAGACACACAGAATTCTTTATTGGCCAAGTGTGATTGAACACACAAGAAATTTGTGTTGGTGCATATGCTCTCAATGTACATGAAAGAAAGATTACATTAGTCAAGAATCATAAGGTACAACACTTAATGATAGTCATAGGTTACAAATAAACAATCAAATAATTAGGAAACAGTCAATATAAATCATAAGGATACAAGCAACAAAGTTACATACAGTCATAAGTGGAAGGAGATGGGTGATGGAAACGATGAGAGGATTAATAGTAATGCAGACTTAGTAAATAGTTTGACAGTGTTGAGGGAAATATTTGTTTAGCAGAGTAATGGGATTAAAATTATAGGAGGGACAAACTATAGATTTGCTTTTTAAAAAAATATGTCTTATTTTGATTCCAGTCCACTAGTTCATTTGTTCCTTCCTCTGACCGAGAGCATTCCAGCAGAATCACAACATATTTTTTTAGCTTTATTATCAATAGTGCAATGGGAGAGAGGCATGAAAGTGTCCAGCTAAAGCAAGCAGCTACCTATACAGTGCTGGGCAACAACTATATAGGAAATTGCTAGAAGCAGATAAGCCCAAGAATGACACAGAGCAACTCAGCCAGAGTTCTTTATTTGCTTACACACAACAGACAGAATCTTGCCAGACTAAACCCTTACTTCTCTCATCCTAATGGATATACCATGGGGGATTTTAGGGAATGGCTATCCTTACTCTCTCATTAGCATGAGTCTTAATGACGAAGTTAAAAACCAAAAAGAAATTAAAAAACCACCAAAAATACAACAAAAATAATTTAAAGCAAGATTACAAACAATAAAAAATATATTAGAAAGGCTTTGAGGAAAATAAGAGCTATATTCTATTTATTATCTCTCTATTAACTGATCAGATGTTTTGGGGAGCACTGTTGAGCCATATCAAATACTAGAAGCTTGTCAATAGCTTGCTAAAGAAGAATTGATGCTTGCATTCTAGCATTGACTCATTGAATACTTCTGGTAGTATTCAACAGAATACCAAGTTCATAAAACTAGGGGAGCATTAAATACTTAATGATGATAATTTTTCTAACCATTTTCACTTTCATATAAAAATGGGAAATGCAGTTATGTCTTTATGATAAGCCATTTATAATAAATTCTCTCTTCCTCTTTTTAACTCTGGTCTTTGACCTGTAGTGATTGGATTAGATATTCAAGATGAAATGGGAAGACATGAAGTTGGCCACATTGATAACTCAATGAAAATTCCTCTGAATAATGGCGATGGGTGCAGATTTGAAGGTCATTTCAGCATCAACAAGGCAAGTAAAAATGAACATTCAGGGGAAATGTTGAAAAACTTTGAAAAGAAACTGCTTGTATGTCTAAAGAGTTTAACTGTGCTGCAAGAATGGTGATTTAGGTCATATTTCACTGCAGAATAAATACTGCTATTTAAAGTGGCCCTCAGATTGTAAAGGAATGAGGTATAAAATTTGTCGTTTATGAAGAAAAAACAGGTTTTGTGTTAAATTTTCTCCTTAATAGCATAGGAATCTGCAACTTTTCTTACTCCTAATAAAAGAAGGTATTACAGCACTAACTGATGAAATCGGAACCTCTTCCTGAATAAGTGTCCTGGTTGAAAGTTTTCATATAGCTTTGATTCCTAGAAATCAGAATCTTGTTAAGAAAATCGATTTTATGTCTCTGTTCCATGAAACGTTGCCACAAGATGAAGCAATCTACAGTTAAATACATTTTCCATTCTGCTGTTTCAAGCAACAGTTGGAGTGTTTAGCAAGAAAATATCCCATCCTTACTATTTTGAAATGACTGGAAAATAAACATTTCCATGCTGATCTTGGACAGTCATTTTTCACTTATGCATTCCATTTTGAAATATACTTTCCAAAATCACTGATAGTAGTAGTTCCAGTTCATTGGGCATTAGTCAGATCCCATTTTAGGTACCCATCAGTCTAAAGTCTAGGAATTGCAAGATTCAGACAAACCGAACAAGATCAGAAGAGGGTAATATATAGTTCATTGGGGAACTAAAAATAAACTTCAGTGAAGAATAATGGGAGGAATCACGGGTGTTTAAAATAAAACAAGTAGACTGAGGAAAAATAAAGCAACACCGTTCAAACATCTGAAAAAATACAGGAAAAAAGAAGTCATGATCTGTTAATCATGAATGTCAGTTACTCTTGACTGTCACTCCCAAATGAATTTGGGGAGGGAGGGACCTGAGATTAAATGCAGCAGCCCAAGTTCTAAAGGAATACAAGAAAGAAAATTGGATATACCGTGTTTCCCCGAAAATACGACCTACCCTGAAAAGAAGCCATAGCCTCATTTTTCACGCCTGTGCTTACTATAAGCCCTACCCCAAAAATAAGCTCTAGTTAAGCCCTGCCCATTTTCTGGTTGTATGGGATGAAGTGAGGGACATGCTTAAAAATCAAGTCGAGCAAGGGTGAAGGGGTTGAGCTGCTCCACACGGCCTGCACCCGCTTAGCTTAGGACTACTGCTGCTTGACTTCTGTGACCCCTGCTGGCCATATGCAATATGGCACATTGTGCCAGTGCTGCTAATCCCAACAGGAGCTCACAGAGTGCTGCTGCTCACGGCAGGAGGCTGCATGGCACATTGTGCCGGTGCCGCCAATTGTGGCAAGATGCCAGAAGGTGTGCTGCACCAGTGTCATCACTTGTGGCAGGAGGCTGCATGGCTCATCACACCAGTGCTGCCACTTGCACACACAATGGCGCAACACACCATGCAGTCTCCTGCCATGTGTCACGCGACAGCTACGAGCGGCTGCAAGAGGCCGCAGAAGAAGTCAGGCAGTGTTAGGGCATAGGAGGCCTGGCTGCGGTGGTCCTAAGGCTATTCTCCAAAGCACCTGAGGGCAGGACAAGAAGCAATGGGTGGAAACTAATCAAGGAGAGAAGCAACTTAGA
>JANHFP010007034.1:56711-70369 GCA_032468135.1 Calamaria suluensis
TAGGTTGGCAGAAGCTGGGACAAGTAACGGGAGCTCACCCCATTACACAGCACTAGGGATTTGAACCGCTGAATTGCCGAACTTCTGATCGACAAACTCAGCTGCCTTATCACACTGAGCCACCGTGTGTCCCTACAATATATACATACCACTATGTATAAAGCCACTATTTATTACAACCCTCTGTTTGCTGTTATTACTCCTGGGTTGTCTCACGTAGTAAAGCTAGGCACACTCTGACCTCCTTTTCTTAATCTGCTTCTTTGGCACCAGGATCCAGTTGAACTTCTCACATCTTGGCTTGCTTTTTTTTTAATGCTAATAGAGTATGAAGTCAACAAACAATCATGTTCTAGCTTTAGGTCTAAAGTTCTTGATCGAAGGGACAATGCCTGTTCATATGTGCTTTAATAATATCAGCCTTTTTCTATCATTACTAGAATTTTTTCTTGTAAATGCTATCTTTCCATTTCTGCTATGTTGAAATACCAGCCTCTTTGCTAGCACAAAATCTAGAGGAGGCTCATAGGGCAAATTATGATCTCAGGCCTTTCAAACTAACAGAGTTAGTCTCCAGGCCATCATTATTTTTGCTGTCCCAAGTACCTACTGCATCATGATTGACCTGAAGTTGAAATTGGAATTGCCATGATTGTGGAGAGGGCTATAGCCTTCTGGCCCAGGCAAAAAAATATTGATTGGCTCAACATAAGAGGAATTGGGGACATTATTTACATTTTTTGTGACTCATGTCTGCATACAGTTCAGAGTATACTTTTGGCTTAATCATGTTTATTGATTGTCGCATAATCATGAGCTAGTGATCTTTCGTGTAATAAATGTCTTAGCTCCTTAACTGTTGAAGTGTAATGGTGGCTATCCTAAGAGGTCCAGTTGTTTCTATTCGTTCAGAGAATTCTCTGTGTGTAGGGGTGTTTCATTTTTTGTAATAGACGTGGAATTATATTTTTCCTATGTTTAGAAAAGTGAAGTCATACTTTCCTACTTTGATGCATCAAGTATTTCTCCTCTACCATCTTGTGGTTTAAAACCTCTTGTGTCAGCTGATTTGTGTTGGATGAAGTTACCTAACTCATTCTGCTGCTATATTCCCTAAAAACTAACTGCATCACTTTTGGTAGAAGGCAGGGTAAATGAACTAAGAGGAATAGTTGGGGAAAAACATTTTACTTTGCAAGAAAGAAAGAAAAATGTAAAGAGACAGTTTCTTCCCTTTCTTTCTGTGTTTTTTTATTTCCCATAATTTTAGCTGTGTTTTGAAAAATGCATTAACTTATTTTTTTTTTAACGGAAACATATTTCCATCTCACTTAGCTCACTGGACATAAATATCTGAATGAAAAATACACACAGAAATGAGCAATTCCTCCCCCACTGTTTCTGTTACTCCTATTGAAGTTCTATATACAGAGAGTCACAATCACAATTGAGGCCAGAATTTATATTGCTAAGCAAGACATTTGTTAAGTGAGTTTTGCCCCATCTTACGACCTTTCCTGCCACAGTTGCTAAGTAAATCACTGCAGTTGTTAAGTTAAGTAACAACTTAAGTGTTAAGTGAACCTGGCTTCCCTGTTGACTTTGCTTGTTAGAAGATTGCAAAAGGTGGCACGGCATGGCAGTTGTCATAATCATGAGTCAATTGCCAAGCGTCTGAATTTTGATCATGACAATGGGGATGTTGCAACGCTCATAAGTGTGAAAAATGGTCATAAGATATGTTTTTTCAGTGGAATTGTTCTTTTGAATGGTCATTATATAAACTTTGTTGTAGTCTATTTAGAACCTTATCTGTAACCTTATTCCTAGTACCCTTCACAATTGAATATTTTTTCTTTAATCTCAGTATTACAAGTCCTGTGTACAAGAACTATAATGTTTATCAAATTCAGTATGTAGCCCAAAGAGATAAAACATCCTTCCTAACCTAGTGTCCTGATGGCTACAATTAGCATAATGACCAGCCAGATAATGGGATTGAGACCAGGGGTAAAATCCAGCAGGTTCTGACAGGTTCTAGAAAACCGGTAGCGTAAATTTTGAGTAGTTCGGAGAAACGGCAAATACCACCTCTGACTGGCCCCAGAGTGGGGTGGGAATGGAAATTTTGCAATATTTTTGCCCCAGGAGTGGGGAGGGAATGGGGATTTTGCAGTATCCTTTCCCTGTCACACCCACCAAGCCACGCCCATAAAACCGGTAGTAAAAAAAAATTGGATTTCACCACTGGATTGAGACCAACATATCTGGAGGGCATCCAGTTGAAAGAAAGCTGTTATAATATCCAGAATTAAATTCCATCGGATTACAGACTTGCATCACAGGAATCCTATGCACTTATATTTTATTTATTTATTTATTTATTGTTTCGATTTATATATCGCCCCATCTCCTAAGACTCGGGGCGGATTACAGAATTTAAAACAGATATTACAATATGCATCTTAAAATTAAAATAATTTCTAACTTAAAAACCCAGAATTTAAACTTAAAACCCCTCCCTGCCTTGTGACTCCTCTCTTGAGTCAAGATCTGTCATGAGGCACGCTGGTATACTCCTAAAACTATGATTAAAGAATGCTACTCAAAATAAGCTGAAAAGCACTAGACAGCTGCAACTAGAAGCAGCCACAATGGCGGGAGGAAAAAAATGGAGGAAAAAAGAATGGGAAACAAATGCCATCCCAGTATAGTTTTCTGCATGAATGGGGCAATTAGCTGGGAAGATCCTTAATGCTATATTATACTATACTGGGCATTAAAATGACATAATCTCCACCTAATGTAGTTCTAATGTAATCAGGAAGAACAAGACAAAAGATAGAAACCCCATTTCTATTGGTGATTTGTTTAATTTACCAAGATCTAGTGTTCAGAACAACACACTACAACACTAAGGTGTTTTATACTGTATTTAACAAAAGGTTCAAATCTTTATTCAGCTCATTGATTGTAAACATGAATCTAGCATGTTTCACTAAAAAGTAACTTAATAAAAATGAAGTGGCTGTATGCCAGAGGTCTTTCTGATAGTTAGTTGGGAAGGGAGTTGGAGGGGAGGGCAGGGAAGGGAAGGGAAACAGTACTTAACCTTTCCTTCTTCTTTATCCATTTCAGATTTGTGCCATCATTGGTGGAACATTTACTGTGGCTGGGATTCTTGACTCCTGCATTTTTACAGCCTCTGAAGCCTGGAAAAAGATTCAACTAGGAAAGATGCAGTAACAAAACAATCTTCAGCCTATTCTTGTGAGAAGAAGCATAGAAGAAAGAGCCCACAGCTATCAATTTTTCTTCGTATCATTTCAGTTGACAAATGTCACACAAGCTGCTGGAAACATAAGAGTGCATAAACAAATAAACCGCCCAAACATCCAATCATAGTCTTTGAAAATTAGCATCATTTGCCAGGGAACATGGTTTTATATGTACCATTCCCATTCAATGTTTTTGGGGGTTTATTGTCATTTATGTTTTACAATTAGATCTCACAGGTCTTGTTGGTATAATTCTGTTTTAAAATCACAAAAGGCGACTTTGGGCAAGATTTTCATTATGTAATTCAGATTTTATCCAAGAATTATAGAACTGAACAATCATACAGCACAAGTAGTCCTTGATGTATAGCCAGTCGTTTAGCAACTGCTTGAAGTTACACAAACCTACCTTGGGACTACTTATGACTGATATTCAAAGTTCCAGTGATAGGTCCCCCCCCCCTGCAGTCACATGACTAAACTTCAGGCGCTTGGTGTCATGGCCCCATTTGCAGCATCCACAGTCACATGACTGCATTTATGATGATTTGGCCAAAACCTGGAAGTTACTTTCAATTTTTCGCAAAACTGCACCAATAGTGAACTTAAAGACCGTGGTGTTCTTTCTCTTAAAGACCGCAGTGGCCGCTTTATGACCACTGCATTTATGAATCACAATTTACGATCTTGATGACCAGGCTCCATTATGATCATAACTCAAGGACTAGCTGTACTGTTTTTACTGAACAATAATATTGATTTCAATAATATTTTGTTTTTTTAAAAAAAATAGCCCAGATGTTCCAAACAGTCTATTGATCTTTTTGTATTATGCATTTTCCTGATGGATGGAAACCAAGAACCTATGACCTTGTTATCTTTTTGGCAGCTGAGAAACATTTCCTGGGTGACGATTTAAACAGTTTAATTTTCCCAGGATTTGATTGTCTCTTTCAGTTAGCCAAAAGACGATAGTAATTATTTTATTCTTCTGAAAAGTTAAAATATTTTTACTTATTTCCAACAACATTTGATCATTTGATTGATTGAAGTGGCCTAAAAAAATAGAAACAATTAGAGGAAAAAAAATGAAGGAGTATAACTAAGTCTAATTTGTAAATAAGACAGATTATATGTTTTTGTATTTGTGAGACTTCTCTCTTACTATTTGAATGGTACAGATCGTTCAGCTGTCCAGATAAACTATTTTAACTTAAAGGAAAAGCAATGAAGACAATATTTGGTCAATACTCCAATTAGGTAGAAGAGTATCATATTAAAAAAGAGGAGTGTGCTCCATAAATACTGGAAATATAGTAAGCTGTCTATGTTCAGAAAGTCAAGGCATTGGACAATAACCTGCTCATCTTTAAAATGTTTATTTCCAAACATTTGCCAAACTGGCAGCCTTAAAGGCAAGCACCTATTTTGATGGTTCTTAAGAGCTAGGTACCACGTTATATAAAAGGAAACAAATTTTGTGTGTGAACATTTTCTTTTGTATCTGTTCTGAGTATAAAATAATTGTTTATTCCATTTTGCAAGTGAATGTGGGGACAAAGTGATACAACAAATATCATGCAAGTTAATACTTTTTTATATGGTGTTGGCATTGATTTATAGGGGCTTTCAATAGAACCCACTGATTTTCATAACTACAACTCTTTTGATAAACAGTATGACTCATAATTTGGGAATGCTTTGTACATTTTATATCACCTAAGATGGATACAAATGATATGTTCTCTAGTTTTTCTGTACCTGTAAAAAGAAACAGTAAGATTACTGATATTAGAGTTTGGAAACAGTCATTATTTGCTGTCAGAATAACGTAAAGGGTGACCTTTTAACATTTGAAAGTGTCAAATCAATATGCTGTAATTAAACTGATTTGGGCCAGAAAACCTTTATCTATTGTTCTATGGTTCTTTTTGGGGAAGTAAATCCCATTAGTTTAGTGGGACAAACTTGTAGAAATGCATGCTCCTCCAGTTTGCCGAACACGTCTACTCTTACTTTGTTGCAGGTATAGAAAAGATATTTTTGTTATCTTGAAATTTTTGCCGATTTTTTCCCTATCCTTTTCTTTCTTGAATTTTCTATAAAATGTTTAGAATTTCCCACTATTTTTCTTGAGGAATTATTTTTATTTTGATGGATTTGTACTATTTGCATGTATTTTACAATTTTTTTTTCATTATATAAAAACCTGAAGACCATGAACACAGTCATTTCTGATTCTTGTGCCATTCTTTTGTGGAAATGAAGATGGGTCTTTTTGAGGTGAAAGGTTTCGTATCAGTGTTGTTTTGCTTCAGATATTTTTTTCATTAAGAAAAAATATAAGTGCAAGATAAATGCTAAATCAACCAAATATTGGCTTAAGTTAAAAAAAATAGAACATCTAATATTAAGAAGACCCATTGAGTTCTCTTTTTTTGCTAAATTTCAGGAAAGCTTTGTTTTTGAACTCATTTATTTATTTTGGAAACAAGTAGAAGGAAACAAGTAACAGTATAAACATAGACACTGGAACAAAATTTGGCACAATTAAAGATATAAATAGGCAAAACATAGCCATAAACACATGGGATGATTACAAATGGATGGGAATAGTAGGACAGGGACTGTAGGCATGCAGGTGCACTTATGCACACCCCCTTAAGGACCTCTTAAAACCGTGAAAGGTCCACAGTAGATAGTTTAAGGGAGAAAGCACGGGATTGGCAAGACTAACAACAGGATCAGGAGTAATAACATATCTATTAGAGCAGCAGTGAGATTTATATTTCCTTATATTTCAATGCTAATTCTGCAGGAAAACATTTGTTACATGTGGTGATTTTAAGTACCACTGTTAAAATAAGTTATTTATTCAGTGTATGAATAAATACACTGAATTTATTCAGTATATGAACAACGTAGTCGGATGTACTAGCAATGAATATTCATAATCTCATGTTAAAAGTCTGTGAACCATCTACGTTTTTTGGGTTAAAATCTGTATGAAGATGCAGGTGAGCTCTGCCTAGGAGTCAAGTCGTGCCAAGTCTGTATTATACATTAGCAATCATAAATTATTTGTACAATTCGTCCAATCCACGCTTGGCTCCTTAGCTCCTGCTCAAACTTTTCCCGCTGCCAAACTGGCAAGTGCGCCTGCTGAATACGATCCAATTTTGAGAAGGGATCGTTCACATTTGTGGAAGAAAAAGAAACGTTGATGTTCCTTCTGCGACCTTTTCCATTTCGTCACTAACCCCACCGCCACCAACGCGCGCGTACACCTTCCGATAAGAACTATTCCCGAGTCCTAAAGGGGGACGCTGAAGGGAAGGGACAAGGGAAGTCGCAAGAAACGGGCGACGGAAGGATAGAATTAGTGAAAGTGGAATGAACTGATAAGTAGGATGCGGCTTTTGCAAATGGAAAGAGAAAGTACGAACGGGTGAATGGGATAATGAACCTGAATAGAGAACCGGGTGTGTGCGTTGACAGTACAGGAATTGAGACGCCGAGCATCAGTTGCTATTACACCCATTGGACGCCAGGTGGCGCCAACCCACACAACGTTCCCCTCAACGTTCTCAGAGACGAGGCAATTCTCGCGAGACTTCCAGGAGACCTCACTAGAACCAGCGGAAGTAGAAGCAAGCTCTTTCCGGGCGGCCATAGCCGATCGAGCTGCAGGTAAAGATTAGACGGAGGGGTGGGTTTTTGTCATCCGCTGTCATCCGTTCGCTGGCGTTAGATTCTCTGTTGTAATTTGCTGGGAAATGCACAAAATGGATGGCCTTTTGTTGCCGCTCCTGTATTTTTAAGCAGTAGAAACTTCAGAACATCATTATTGCGGCGGCCCTTCTGTCCGCCAATCTCTCCCTCCTTGGGGGCCTGATGGGCCCGGTAAAATATGTTCCCTGGTGGAGGTTGACTAGGGCACGTTTGTCTTCAAACTGGTGCTAGGGTCTTATTGGAATGACAGTGCATGCTTTCGCCGTGTTTATGCACAGATTCGAACTAGACTGATGTTTCTCTGTCGTGTGGATATATGTATAATGGTTCTCTTTTGAGAGCTGAATGCAACGAAATTGCGTTTTAATGTATGCTGATCAGTGTGCATTTAAAGTGACAATAAAGTTTTATTCTTTGTTCTAGTCAGTGTAGACTTAAAAGGCTGGTGTTCAAGACGAAAGCTTAAAACAGTAACTCCCAAATCGTTTTGAGGTGGCTTGCCGGTTTTCATATCAATAGTTATGTGTATATATACACACACACACACACACCCCGTTGATGATACTGGGGAAATGAGCTCTTTTTCAAAATTAGTCTGCAAAGTCGCCCTAATGAAAGTGTTAAAATTATTTGCGGATTGTTATGACAGTGAGAAATTTAGGAATATTTATGTTTAAGATTTTTTTTTGTCAGTAATATGTTGGTTGTTTTGAGGTTACTATCTGAACTTTTTACTTAGTTTAAGAGACATAATGGCAGATATACATAGGAAGAGTAATTATTGTAGGTAGAATAATGGTCTACCAAAGACAATAAGGTCTTTCATGATTGTATTGGTTATGTTGATAATTAGAAATACTACACTGGAAGATTCATAAATTTCAGACCTTTATAGAGAGCATATTGTAGGACATTGTTAGAGCAGGAAAGTGTAATGACCTGGCTGAGGCACAGCACTAGGCATGACAGAAAGAAATACATTTTGGCATGTTTTATAAACTGGCATTCAGTTGTCATGTCTGCACCCTTATGTCCAAGATGCAAAAATAGTTTCATGTTCCCATAGGTACAGGTGAGTTACATATTCTGAAAATAATATACTCTTGGCTTAAAAATGCTACAATTATATCTGCCCAAAGTCCAGTTGGTCTTACTGTTTATTTACTTGGTTTTTATAGCCCTCCATCTCAACAAGTGACTCTGGGCTGCATACATCCTATAATGTAGAAACAAAATCATTTCTAACAAAAGAAAGTAAATATATATGGTTACCAGTTAGAACTATTACCATGGATGTTAATACAGCCAAGAAACAGACCTTTGAGGCCCAGGCCCACAACAAGTCTTCATGGTATTATGAAAGGCCAACATGATTGGAGTCATCTTGATTTCTGAAGAGAAAATGTTCAGAGGGAAGGAACTATGGCTGAGAAGGCACTTATTCTGTTCACACCAGCTGACATTCTTTGGCAGATGTGGCCCAACCTGCTGGACCAAATTGGATGGATAGAAACAACAGGGAGGAGTCAGTCCTAAACTATGATGGTCTTTAATAGTGATAAGCAGTGCCTTGAGGTACACCTGAAGGCAAACTGCCTGTTCTGATCTTAATATATTCCTCAATGAATGCTTAATTACATAATGTCTGTTTTCTCCAGTCAAAATGAAGTTCAATCCATTTGTGACTTCGGATCGCAGCAAGAATCGCAAACGGCACTTTAATGCTCCATCTCACATTCGGAGGAAGATCATGTCTTCACCCCTGTCCAAAGAATTGAGACAGAAGTACAATGTTCGCTCTATGCCCATCCGAAAGGATGATGAAGTTCAAGTATGTGAAGTTCTTGTTTCTTCTATGAATAATAAATCCATAAGCAATTGAACTAGTACAAGGGAAAATGACCAAACATAAAAAGTCCATAAATCACATAAATTGAGCTTCCCTACTACTTGTGAAAGACCCAGGTTTTAACAGCCTTCTGGAAGGCTAAGGTTTGGGCTATCTGAATGTTACATAGGGAAGTTACTGCAGCAGAGAAAGAATTATACATTCATTTATAGTGAGCTCATTACAGCAGAGTCTGAGTTAAAAACCTTTCTTCCCAGACTTTTTGTTGCTTGGGATAAACTTGCTATTTATGTTAAGACTGCCAATGGACTCAACTCTTGTATCTTTATTGTTTAAACCTGCTCACTCTCCCACTCCATTCCTAATTTCCACAATCTCTCTCAGTCACAGCTGCTCTAAGGAACAGTAAACAGGTGTTAACAATTGTTCCATCTAAAGCAGGGGTGTTAAACTGGCAGCCCACAGGCTGGATGTTTCACCTGCAGGCCATGCCCACCCCAGCTCCATGAGTGTGATGACAATTATGACACCATGAGTTTTACACCCATGATCTAAAGCATAAAGTATTGTCTTTCAAGTCTCGGGCCTCACTGCAACTAGTGTTACTATATTGTGAAATCAGGTTAGGATGCTAGGATCATTCATAAGTCATTATTGCGCTTTCTGCTATTAACATTCTTAATATTTTAAGTATATTAAAATGTAATGTTTTAAAGAATAACAGATATTTTTATTTCTAGGTTGTTCGGGGCCATTATAAAGGACAACAGATTGGCAAAGTAGTCCAGGTATACAGAAAGAAGTATGTTATTTACATTGAGCGTGTACAGCGTGAGAAAGCTAATGGCACAACTGTACATGTGGGCATTCACCCTAGTAAGGTGAGTTTTAATCAGATGATTACAAATATATTTTATAATGTTATGTTAATTATTACTAATTTCAAAAATGAATCCATTGAAATAGTTGTACTAAAAGCATAATAAACCATAATACAAGATAAATTAGTCTTTTCTATTCTCAGCAAGAGTTTGCTGGCTAGAAATTCTGGATTTTTGAAGTTCATGTGTGTAATTAGAGCATTCATCTTTCACAAAGCTGGTGTAGAAAAATAGTTAAATTTCTCCAAAGCTATTTTCTTAGTATTAGTCAAACAGTTATTCTACTTGAGATTTATGATTTTACATACTAAATTCTGAAATTAAAGTTGTCCTCAGTTAAGCAACTGAGTGGTACGTGGATGGTAGACCATCACCAAAGCCCAAGGGTGTTAGACCTAGAAGTTAAAAAAAATTCCAAAAGAAGGCAGTGACAAATCAGTCCTGTACTGCTGCCAAGACATACCTGTGAAGTCACCAGAAACTTGAGATTTCATCCAAAATGGTGTGGTGGTTACATTTTATCTCCTGCTTTCTCTTTATGTTGAATATGTTTTGAAGGACCAACTGCTGTTTTTTCCTGACTTAATTAACATATTTCTAGAAAACATGGTTAGTAAGAATCAGATGAGACTCTATCCAAGGCAGCAAACATAATTTCTATTACAGAGAATTATTACTATTAATGCCTAACATGTTCTGTCTCTGCATAATGCTTATGTGGATGAGAAAAGGCTGCAAGAATACATTTTTTGTTAATTTATTTCTGTTTATAGAAATTATAGTGCCACCAATGAACTGACACATTTTTAATCAAATCATTGTATTCCTTTACTTTTTCTGGATAATGCCATCTTATTCGAATCCCATGATAAGAAACGATATATGATTCAAATAACAGTGCAAGAGTAACAATAGGCGTACCAAGAATATCATTCTTTTTGGTGTTTGTGATGAGTAGAAACAGTAACTTTGTTACTGCAATATTCCAGGAACTTTGCAAGCATAACATTTTAAGGACTGCTATATTGTAAAAATGTTACCATTGTCTTAAAAAGTTGTGACTTGTTTAAGTGATCTCTCAGTTTACATCAGGGGTGTCAAACTATTTCATTGAGGGCCACATTAGGGTTGTGTTTCACCTTAGAGGGCCAGGGAGGGTGTGGCCAGCTTGACATCACTAGTGTCAAGGGTGCCTGTAGTGTCCTGGGCGCTCTGCCAGCAAAAACAGGCTCCCAAGCTCCATTTTCAGCTGCAACAGCCTCCTGCAACCCTCTGCTTACAAAAATGGAGCTGGGAAGCCTGCGGCCCTCCTGAGCTCCATTTTAGCTGGCAGAGCACCATGGGCTGGTCCTTCACTGTTTCCAGGGTGGCCCTGCAGGCCTTGAGTTTGACACCCCTGGTTTACAAGGTATGCATAATTGTGTTTTTTTTCCTTTTTTTACTTCTTGTAATGATACTTTATAATAAAGATTTGGAATAAACATCTTATATGGACATCAGATGTTGAAAATCACTCCCTGCATTCCTTTAGAAATTCATAATTGAGCACAACAAACATGTGCTTTTTTTTTGCTTTTATGTTTTCTGTTAAGTTTCCATATTAACACAAGTTATGAAAATTAATACTAATAATACAAAGATTTGATGTGTAAATATCGGTATTTTAATGTGTAAAATTCAATCAAGATCTTTTTTTAAAAAAAAAAAGAAATTCATAATTGAGAAATTTGTTAATTCCAGACTATAACATGCTGAAGATTCTCCAAAGGGAATATTGTATTTGTGTCTTTTATGTGACTTTGTTTGAATTCATTATTTCCATTGTTCCTTAACTAAACATTGATCCACTTCTGCATTTCACTTAATTTAGCTATCAAGTGCATTATTTTCATTTTTTAGATGCTTGGCCAGATGCTGTCTTGGCAGTGGGAGAAGATGGTATAGATTGGTGTGGGTGGCATGATAGGTGATGACAGCAAAAGGCAGAGATGAAGGAAAGACAGGCATCACAAAAGACTATCAACTGCATTAACAAAATACAACACCTAACACCTACCATGCCACATCAGTAGACAAAAGACAATAAAAGTCAGCAGAGGCAGTAGAGTGCAGGGTGGCCAAAGGGGCAGAGGATGGGGAAAGTTGAAGGCAGAAGAGAAGACTTTGCCTAATGTCTGCAAATGGGGTAACCAGAACTGCTATTGCTAAATCAGTGAAGTGATGTTTTACCTAACAACTGCTTTGCTTAACAGTGGAAATTCTGGTGCCAGTTAGGGTCGTTAAACTGAAAAGAAAGCCACAAGCTACCTCCGAGACAAGCTGTAATGTAGGGCAGAACTGAAATGTTTCTAAAAATGAGCAGCAAATCTACAAGTATGAACTTTGTAGATTTATTTATAAATTTATTTATAAATTCTATAAATAACTTACATAGTGAATCATTCATACTGATGTGCCTTGGAAGATTTAAGAAAAAATATAAAGTATTTGCTTTGTGTCTATAGGTGGTGATCACAAGATTAAAGCTGGACAAGGATCGCAAAAAGATCTTGGAACGCAAAGCAAAATCTCGCCAGGTTGGAAAAGAGAAAGGAAAATACAAGGAAGAAACAATTGAGAAGATGCAAGAATAAAATGGACTTTTTTTATCAGATCCATTAAAATTTCAGTAAATTGTATTGTATCAGTGTTCTTATTTTTACAACTTACAACTTTGGTATAGAACAAAAAAAGCAATATATTGAAATTAGAAAAAAAAAGATTTTCCCCTTATCAAAAAATACATAGATGCAGAGAAATACTTAGCCATACTAGTTAGTATGATGTGATTCTATGTTTATTGCAAAAAAAAATAGTTGCAGGGAATTCATGATTGAAAGTGAAAACTATGGTATTAGACATTAACTTCCAGGGCTATTTTTCAAATCGTTGAAATTAAGCTAAGCAATTAGAGAATTACTATTGTAGCATCATTCATTCATTCATTGGCAACCCTTCAGTCTCAAAAGATTATGGTAAGCTCCGGAAAGGTCCTAAAATAGCACCTGGTGTGACTAAAAAGGCCAATTCGAGAGTGGCAATTCCTTCCACACTGGGGGCAGATACATTCTGTCCCCTGCCCAGCCCAGTTTTCGCTGGTTCCGGGACAGGCTCTTTGCCTCAGCCTGCTGAACAAGTGTCTCATGGAGTTGAAGAAGGCCGTGCTGCATCCTTAGCCTCCAAGCTGAATGATCAGAGGTCAAGATTTCCCAGTTATTAATGTCCCCAAGGTCTTTAGATCCCTCTTGCAGATATCCTTATATCACAGCTGAGGTTCTCTCTAAGGCGCTTTCCCTGCTATGATGTTATGTTATGGACTAACATCTTTGTTCATAAACAGCATTAAAAAGCTAGTAGGGATAACTCTTTTCTACAAGGCAAAATCTAACTACAACAACCTTGCCACTTGTAGCCTTCAACTTCCAGAACTCTGGGAGTTGAAGTCCACAATTCTTAAAAGTGGCCAAGGTTGGAGACCCCTGCTTTATAATGTTTTGTGAGCAGAGAACATAACTGACACGCTCAAGGGTTATTTTCATTGGCAAAATCCTAGTTAACAAGCTGGTCTGTATTCAACCTGTGTTCCTTGTTGGTTAAAGGCCAAAGTCTTGTATCTAAACTCTTGTATCTAACAGTTGAATTTGAAACAGCTCCCCTCTGTTCAGTGTTGGCCGTTCTTCATCTGTACCTCCTACCTTAAGATTTGTACATCACACAGGCTTGTGGATATTACTGTGCAAATGCATTACTGATCTCCACCACTCGGACGCTCAGGTGAAACTCATTTCCCAGTTTCCTTTTCTACCCATTTTGCTGCAGTTCCTGTCGTAAGAGGGAAAAGGAATTGGGGGGGGGGACGCAGCTTCCCCCCCCCCGCAA
>JANHFP010007034.1:71631-86194 GCA_032468135.1 Calamaria suluensis
GCTGTCCCGGCAGAACCACTTGGGCGTTATTGGGGTGGGTGGGGAGGGCATGAATCCTGTACGTGGCGATGGCCTTCCTGGGAACATCGGCCCCTGCCAGGCTGGCTGAAAGGGGCAGAGCCCCGTCAGCGCCTTGTGATGGTTTGCTATGTGTTTTTTTTTTCTTTCCCCGGCTGTTCTTTTATTTTAAGTTCCTTGTTCTTCTACTCTCAAGGGCCATGAGGCAAATGTTCCGGTCCGTTCTGTCGTTTTGATAGCCTACTTGTGTAACGCTAAATCGTTGACTGTGAATGGCATTTTGGGTAACTTCCCCTTTTTTTTTTTAATCATTGCTCCGAATTTCTTCGTTTTCCTTTTTTACAGCATTGATATGAGGTCGAAATCCGATTGTCGCTTTTAAGTTTTTGCTTATTTTAAATCTACCAAGCGCTTTTTAATGTTTTTTTTTAAAAAAATGGTTAAGTGGAGGTGGATGGAAGGGATGGAACAAAACAAAAAAAGAAAGGAATTTAATGCACCCTAGATGATTTGAACTCTCATAATCCTTGCCCAGAGGTGGTTGAAGAAGTTGTTGTTGTTGTTAGGAGGAGAAGGAGTACCAGGAGAGGTTGTAGTTCAAAGGATCTTGAAGGTAAGAGATTGCTGCTCCCTACAAATAAAGCTGGGGGGGGGGGGGAAGAGCACCATTTGCAGTAGAGCAAAGTAAAATTGATGTGCAAATTAGGAAGGTATTTTTGCCACTAGAAGGCAGGCTTCTGAGAAAGGAAGGTTCAAAATTAGGCTGCTTTGGATAAGAATACTCTACTGCGTCTACATGTAGACTTCAAAAGAAGATAACATTTGGAGCAAGATCTCTTTGTCAGTTGTCAAAGAAGAAACAGGTTCTGAGGTATTCTGGCCCAAAATTACTTGGGGCTTTCACAATAACTTCGGTTCAGAAATGTACATGAGATGAAACACAATATAGAGTTCCATACTTCTTAACCCAGTGGCAGTTTCCGATGTACTTCTCCATTTGATGTTTGAGCAAGGGATGAGTAAATGTGCTGATTTGCAGCCTTCAAGGAATATCTGAGCTGGTCTGTGGAGTACAGTAAAGTCTTGCACTTCATGTGTTGCATTGGATTTAGTTACATTGTTCTTAAGTGAATTTTTATTTCTTTGCATTTGTAGAACAGGAGTCTTTGTATGCTAACTTTCCACATACAACAGACCGCCATATCATAGATAGGTATATTGTGACTGATCACTTTTAATAAACATATCAGTTCAATGTGTGACTAGATTATATTAATAATAGATAGCATAATGAATTTAAGAAAATAATCCAAAGTACAACAGAATAACAGAGTTGGAAGCTACCTTCCAACTCCAGAGATAACCTGAGTAGGGGGTTGAACCTCTACTCAGGCAAGAAATCATTCCATGTCAGACAAATAGTTATCCAATTTCTTCTTTGAAAATTCCAGTGTTGAAGCATTCACAACTTCTGTAGAAAAGTCATTCCACAGATTGTTCTAACTGTCAGCAAATTTCTCCTTAGTTTTAGGTTGCTTCTTTTCTTGGTTAGTTTCTCTCTATTGCTTCTTGTCGTGCCTTCAGGTACTTTGGAAAATAGGTTGACAACCTCTTGAGATACCGGAACACTGCTATCATGTCATTATCTAGTTCTTTCTTTCATTAAACTAGACATACCCAATTCCATCAACCATTCTTTATATGATTCTTTTTTTGGCACAGAAAATATATACGCTTCCAAAATGGTGATAACTACTTTTCTATCAGTGCCCTGGCCTTCTTAAAATTCACTAGAAAACAATAATCATAGTTAACAGATTAAAATAATTAGTTCAGTGTACAGTATTTTCTTTTTGTCTTGAATAGAATTTGAATTCTCCAGCCGAATCAACTGTCACCTGTTCTAACTAAAATAATTCAATGTGAGAATGATTTTGAAGATGCTTGGCAGAAATATTAAGATGAATATATTTTTTAAAAAAAGAAAAGCAAACATAACTAGCCATACTAGTGGTTCCCTGGTCTTTTACTTGTGGAAATCAGCAAAAAATCATTTTTATTTTCTCGTAGGGAGTATAATTGGAACTGAAACTTTTCCTGAAAACATTGTTCTTACCATTGCCATAGTGCCTTTCAGATTTTGTAATGTCTTCTATTTAGAAAAATATTTTTATGTCCAAGTGTCAGATATTAAATAATATTTGCATAAGCTTCATGAGTCTGGGAAAAGAATGACCAAATGAATGGTGGTTCTCATGACAGATTTTGATGCCCTCTATTCCGAACAAAGTCTTATTCATTCAGCTGTGCAAACAGTCTTTTTCAATGTAATTAGAGCATTGATTTTTTTTTGGGGTGGTGGTGGTGGTGTCTGATTTACTAACACTACTGGAACAACAGCCAAAGCCAGTTAGGTGCAATGGATAAAACATCAGACTAGAAACCGGGAGATCATAAATTCTAGTCCCACCTTAATCACAAGCTGCGTGACCTTGGGCTAGTCACTCTCAGGCAATGACAACACACTTCTGAAACATAAAACTGCAAGGACTTATCCAAACAGTTGCCAGGAGTAAATGGTGACTCAAAGACCTCTGTAGACACTGGATTATATATTGCATGTTTTAAAAATGTATATATAAATTCTTTGGCTTATATAATAAAACAATATTTTATTATTTTGGATAATTTATTTTCCTCTAGTTGGGAAGGTTAGGCAGCTAACTTTGATAAATATATCTATCTGCTATAGTTGCTGAGAATTTATCAGCCATAGGCTATAGATGCCTTTGATTTCTCATGGCAGCTATGCATATATGAAAGGTGCTTTTTTTTAAAAAAAAGAGAGAATAAGAGAGGCAGAAGAAAAATAAATCCCAAATTTGGAATGGTGACATTTCTGTTATGTATTGAATACACTAAACTGCGCCGGTGGGAAAAACCACCCCACGGATTGGCTGCGGCCTTTTGACAGCTCAGTATAAAAAGCCGAGCTGTCAAAGGGCGGGTGCGCAGAAGTGTATACAGTTACCAATAAAGCTGTTGAGTTGGATCTTGTATCCATGTCTCCTCTTCTCATGTAACAATTTCATTTTTTGAAAACATGGTAATGGCTGAAAGATTGAGTTGTGGATCTAAAAGTTCCCGGCAGCAGAATGGAAACTACTGTTGGAACAGATTTCTCATTCTTTCCCAATGATCTGGATTGGAGGGTTTGGAAAGAAAAGCTTTACACTTTCATTTTGCATTTCATACAAGTTGGCTGTATCCTAATTATTCACTCATAGAATAGATTTACTGTAAACATGGCCTTGTTTACTCTGAGCTATGATTATGGCACTGACTTATCCTACAAAAACCTAATGTAATGTACCCTACATATTTTAACATTTGGGAACACTTTGGAAAATTATTATTTGATGATTATATCTCTCACTTGTACGTAATAAGATTATAAAAATATGTTTTCCTTTTTTTTTCTAATGCCAATTTGTAAATAAGACTTCTATTTTATTAGCCATCTTTCTTCTTTCCACAGTGTTATTAATACAATGCTGGTGATAACTGCTGTGTGCTGCTACCTATTGTAAGTATTAATGTTTTATTCCATATGTGATAAAATCTATGCTGTAACTACAACATACTGTATTTTGAGTTTAGTGTCTTAATTGTGGAATGGGAAGACTTGCTTCATAGTGGATAATGCAAGAAAATATATGCATAACATATAGTATTGATCTGTAAGTGTTCATGTATTTTTTGTCATTTAGTGTTTTAGTCATAAAAAGACGGCATAACATTGGTGGCAAATATATATTTAGGCAACTTATTCATCTTTTAATGTTACCTACTTTAGTATCGTTTCTACTTATTGTTATTTGGTTAAGTTAAACTATTTTAGTAGGGTTCTATATCTGGATTCTGTACTAGGAATGAAGGCTAAGTGTTTTTTTATTATATGGTATTGCTATATTTTGCAACAATCTATGCATTTTAATAAGCTATATCTTCTGCTATTCTTTAAATTCTCTGAATAGTTGCAGAAATAATATTCCTGAATACTGTGATAATGAAAACAGAAAAATAAGCAAATAACCTGAAATAATATTGTGTATAGCATGTTTTAAGCATTGGCCTTCCATCTTGCTTTTATAAACTGTGAGTCATATTGTTTATTCCTAAACAATATTTAATTTACTGTAGCTAGCCTAGGAGATAGAAGACCTACATAACTTGTTTTTTATACACATTGTACTTATTTATGGTTCAACAAACCCAGACTCATAAATATGAAGCTATGACCCCAATGACTTTTTAAAATGCTCTGCATCGCAATTTCTCTGTTTTAATATTGAATATTGAATGAAAGTCCCTGTATTCCTTATCATTGGCTCTTAACAATTGTAGATCAATGTATAAAGGATCATCGCCCACCATCCTTGAAGTAGTCAGGGGATTTCTAGGTCTACATACATACATATATACATAGATTCACAAAACATTTACCTATAGTAATTTTAGCCATTTTTATGCATTTTTCTTTTTAGGATAGCCTATTAGCAAAAGAAGGAAGGTATATTATCCTAAGTTCTTGGTTCCTAATCTATCAGATAATATTTTAAAATATTTTGTTTACAGCCATCCATAAAGTATGTTGGGAATTTTTCACAGTGCTGAGAGATTGTGTTGGTAATAAATAAGGTGTTAATAGAGTTGGAAATATGATTGGGAATGTAAAGTTCAGAAGATATGTGTGAATTCAGCATAGCTTACACCCACCTATCTTGGTAGAGACACCAAAGCTAACATTTTCCCTCTTCCCTTTAGCACCTACTATTTGAGCTAGTGATAATGAAATCTCTGTGATTGTCAACCTTTCTTCTTGCTTGCAAGTGAATTTACCCAGTGGCTTATTCATTACAATAGACCAGAAGGAAGGGGCTGTTACACTCCTGATCTGGTAGAATGCCAGTATGTATGAGATACCATCCACCCATCCCCATTTAATTCCCCAAAAATTGTACTTATCTGCAACAATGGCAGTGTCCAATATGTCAGAGTATTCAGTTACGCATCAAAAACATCTGGAGCCAGTTCTGTTATTTGAACTTGACTGTAGTAAGTGGTGAACCAAGTAGGTCCTTGAATGCAAAAAAAGCTGCCTTTATATTATACTGAGCCCAAGCATCTGCTTTAAACTATAGTGATAGTGAAATGACAAAGCATGCATCATGGCACAACACTGTCACTATTCATACTTTGATTTCAATATTGCATGCAAGTATATATATATATCGCAGTGTGTGTGTTGTATTATCACAAGGCATTTTTGTTAGTAACCCACCCCTTTCAGTCATCTGTGGTGATTCAGACTACTGATATAGCCAACTGATACTACTATTGATAGTGACAGGCAACAGCTTTTTTGTATTTATTTAAAATAAAAGTTCAAAATGCTATGAATTGAACATTCTATATTCAACTGTATGATATTTCGCCTAAAACATTTCAGTGCCAAGTGTTTTCAGCAGAATTTTTCAGCATATGGTAATTGTGTTATCTATTGAGAAATGTTATGATCTGCAAAACAATACCATAGAAATGAGTTAGTTGCCCAAGGTAGTAATTTATTGTATTTATTTAGAAAATGTATGTAGCTGCCCATCTTACAAATGAGACTAACTAGGCAGCAAACCACAACAAATATTTGAAACAAGTATAAATAACTATTAATGACAATTAACAAATAGAAATAAGACTTTGATAGTTAAAAAAGGAGAATTTACATTGATGGAAAACATGCTGATTAAACCTCTTTTTTCTCCCGCATCACCTGCTTTTTTCCATTTTATCAGTGTGTTCTATATATTCATTTTATACTTTATATAATTTTAGAAATAGAAGTTGTCTTAGCAGATGGGAGCACTAGCTGATCTTCCCTGATCCTCAAAATACTAAGCAATGTTGGACTTAATCCTTGGGAAGCAACCAAAGAAGGCAAAGCTTGGATGGTTGGGGAGGCCAAAAAAATTCTCAGAGGAAAGCAGTAGTGCCTGCTGTATAATTCATTACTACCAATCCAGATTTGCTCATGCAGACACTGAAGTCAAGCTGAATTGGAAGCACATTTGAAGTAGGGATATCTTTATTAAACAAATATCATTTGACATGGTATATTTATGATGGGTACAGCTCATTTACACAAATATAATTTCAGATACTTTTCTACAGTTCATGAAATCGGGAGGCTGTGATATTTCACTGGCTTGAAATATGATTATGAATGTCGGCAAAGTAATGATTGCTCATTCATAATAGAGAGCATTCTTGCCTGACCTGACATCTTCCAGATGTGTTTTGGAGTACAACTCTCCAAATTCTCAGACACTAGATCTAGAAGCCACCACACTGGGAAGACACGCATAGAGGAAACCAAATACAGTCTTAGAGTGTAGAACAGGATTACAACTGTTTGTATGACTGGAAAACTAATTTTAGTGCTATGGAAGTAAATTTATCATTTGACTTACTAATATGCCTTCAAGAACTTTTTAATTAGCATTTTTATTTTTCAGAGAATAAAAGGATAGTCATTATCCTTAACTGTTTATAAATCACATTCATTTCTTTTAATTTTCCTGATACTTCAAAACAGCCATGTTACAGTTAACCATCTTACATAAACAGCATCTCGGCCTATATGTGTTTATTTAAGTTGTGTGAATTGCAGCAAAACTGTGAGTAGAAGTGGCAAATGATAGTAAGGTATGGCAAGTGATAGTAAGTTATGAGATGTTCAATTTAAATCATCTTTGGTTATTCTGTTATTAATAAAACATGTAAAAATAATGTCTTAGTATAAAGCTTAGGGTGAAGAGCTGCTTAAGAGTTGAAATATGCTGGTGATATAATAATTTTATATCTTTCTAATTGCATTTCCCGCTTCAGCCTGGCAGCTGCATAGTTAAGCTCACTTTCAATGCAGTTGTCCATTATGTTATTCAATTTTAGCAGATAGCATTAATAAGATGGTTGGAGCACATTTCCCCTTTCCCAATATTCCTGCATGCTGACTATCGTTCATAATGAAAACATGACTTTTCTTAAGTTAATCATCCTAATTTTTGTGCTTCTAATAAAAAAATGCAGTATTCAAACAGCAGCTCTGAACGTCACTGTTGCTGTACTAATGGGGTTTCTTTTGTTCTGCCATAACTAATTATTTCAATAGATGGATGGGTGAAATGTTAACCAGCTACTTGCTATCAAGGTCTCAGCTTTATCTCCTTTTTATGTTTGTCTTTGGGACTTATATTTTACATTAAAATAATGAATCAGATATTAGTGACAAATTGTTGCTTTTAGTTTATATACAATATTCCAGCAACATATTTTTGCGGCTGCTAAAACTGTTTCATCTTGTTCATGGAAACAAAGCCTTAACGCATGGCATAACTAGCACAAGTAGTTCTTCTTTTCTTCATACCCTTGGGCAATAAAAAAACTATTGGATAATTCTGAAGTAACCCCACATGAAATCTGCAAAAGACAGTACTGACCTTGTCTGGAATTGCTCTGTTTGCAGACTGAATCAGTTTTTCTTGTGTCCAGCAACTAGATCTGTTTTTCAAGTTATAATATATTCCATGGTCAGAAGAATTTAAACTAACTCATGGCACGGTCCTTGGTGCTCTCTGAGCTTGCTTCTTTTCTTGCAGACATTTCATTACCCAAACAAGGTAACATCTTCACTGCTAGTAAGGAGTGGGGTTTCCTCTCAGTTTATTTTCTAGTGGCTCCCCTGTCAGTATTGGTAGGATGATTAAAAACTCTTAATTTTTTTTGGTGGGGCTGCTTACTCTTGGCTCGTTCAACAGTTCCTTGTATTGTTTACTAGGTTGTTGGTCTGACATTAATCTTGAAGTTGATCTATGCTTATTTGGGTGCTGATTGCTGTTTGAGAGGTGTTTGGGTTTTTTGTTCCCTTTTGGGTTTATTGATGATCTCTTGCACAGTATAAAGATATTCTTTATGACCATGTGGCTATTGATGGCTAATTTGTCAGAGTGCCAGGCTTCTAGAAATTCCCTAGTGTTTTGGACTTGGCTTGGTCTAGGATGGTCACCGTTTCCCAATTGAAACTATGGTTTAGTCTGTCCGTATGTTGTGAAATTAAACAGTTTTCGTCATACCTTGTCTGCTAGTTGGAGTTCATGGATGCATTTTGGGAGTATTCTTCCTGTTTCTTCTATGTACTGGCTGTTGCAGTCATTAAACTAACTCTTGTTCAGTCCTAAAAGTTAGGACAGTTAGTTCAGTCCTAAAAGGACTGAAAAATCCAGGGGAAACTGGGTAATTTGCCCCTGAATAACATAGAAATCTATGTATTAGCCATGGGTATTTCATTGGGGAATTCATGATAATAGTTGTGTGCTGTGCAGCATATTTGTGTTTTTGTGAGTATGCTTTTCCAAAAGTCTTGAGTAATACTAGTCCACTTTGTAAAAGCCCAGTATTTAGTAGAACAAAAAGAGTCTGTTTACATTTATTCAGTCTCCTACCCGCAACCCCATTTGTTTTTTGTAAGCTTCTAGGAATGCATTTTCTTTTTCAAAATAATCAATTTTCAGAAAACATTTCCTACATTTTTGTCATAGAATCTCTGTTAGTTTATATTAGATTCCACAGTTGGTTGGAATGTGGAATTATAATTATGGCTAGGAACTAAAGCCCTGTGTTTGTTTATGAACTAAGCATAGACCATAGAGTGCATTCCAAGCTTTTTGATGCAGCACATGATAGGAAATATTGGTAAGAGCAGAGACCATGCCCTGTAGAAAACACTGTCTTTATCAACAACATCTGAAGAACCCTCTCATTTTTTTTGAAATATAAATTGATAGAAATACTGACTTAGGCAACCATAAGTAAATATTTGCAGTGTTACTTGCACAGAATATGGTTAAGAAGATAAGAAAAAATGAGGGGTCTTTTCTAAAAAGGACCACATATAATATTGTGCTGCTAGAGGTCCTACTAATTTGATGTAGGTAAACATATCTATAATGCAGCTGTCTATCCTGGAGTCCGCACTGACTGGCAGTAAAATAAGGGAAACGCTAATTTCTCTTTAAGGTCCTGTATTTTGTTTTAAAGATTTAGATTCATTTTTGTTCAGTAGTTTAACCTGTACTTAACATTAGAGGGGGAAATTAACAAAATCTAAAAATAGTTAATCTTTGTATCTGTCTATGGTTGCTGTTGCTTTATCCCCCATCTGATCAGTATTTTATTTTCTGGTGCAAGCATCCAGGTTTCTGTGGAATTTTCCATGACTGCCAAAGCTCTCTGCATTTATAGCAGCTCCCATTACAAAGCTGCTTTGCTGTTTCTCCTCCTTCAAAAGCATTCTAGAAATAGCTGTTAGATGTACTATTGTGTCCACAACCTGTTTTGTATACTGAACATTAGTTCAGCAGTAATTCTCTACAGTTTAAAGAGATTTTAAAGTCCAGTTTCAAATCTGAATTGTTAAATTGAGTGATTCAAAAACAAATGTGCTGCATTTTCCTCTGTGTTTTCCATTGTGAAAAATGTTTGTATCTTGGCTATGACTTATGTTTCGTTAATGTTGCTAGGAAAAGGAAGGTCATGTATATTGTAATATACTGTTATTTCAAAAGTTCTTAAGAGCAATTATGCATAGCATTATTAAAACTTGTGAGTATAAGCTTTTTCTTTGCTAGAGATGTATGATAAAAATAATTAACTTTTCTCTTATGTTTTTCTAAGGGGAAATAAATCACCAGTAGCAGAATAACAAAAAAGAAAGATATTTTAAAAAAGCAAATTCTGATCATCTTTGTAGCAATTATAGACATGGTAATTACCATCTCCATCTTCTTGTTTACATATTATAGTTTCCTTCTTTCCATAAACAAACCTTTGTAATCGGTCCCAAAATCATTTCATTTTTTCCCATTCCCGTATAGCAAGAAATATATAAAGGAAAGATATCTAAAAAAGCAAATTCTGAACATCTTTGTAGCAGTCATAGACATGGTAATTACCATTTCCACCCTCCCATATTACTTATCATAGTTTCTTTCTTTCCATAAACAAACCTTAGTAATCAGTCCCAAACTCGCTTCATTTTTTCCATTTTCAGCAAAAAAAAGTCTCTATATAAAGTCTATGTATAAAGGAAAATAAATGTATATGTTCTCAAGGCAGAACACATTTCACTTAGAAAACAAAATATAAGATAATTTATAGTTCAGATTAATAGGTATACACGGGTCATATATGTAAACTGCTAGGATGCTAAAACAGAACCATATTTTATTAGAAGAAACTAAAGAGGTCTGCAATAAAATATTGCAGCTTGGAGTCCTCTTGCCAACTGTATCCTTCTCAGTAGTATACCTTTCAAATTCCTCTGATGTTTTCATTTTCCATTTTTTATCTTAGCATTCAGTGGCTGCTTGAGATACTTATTGCCTATTTTCAGGAACAGGACAGGGGAGGTGGGGGGGGTTTCGTTGTACTTTTCCTTGTACTTCAGCAATTTTTCCAAGTGGGTACAGATGAAGTCATTTGGCTACAAAAACATAATTCAGAATCTAAAACTTGAAAATTTGGTAGGGAAAAGTTATTGGGATGTTGAATGTGATACATCTTTAGTTATATAACATTTGATCCATTTTAAGAAAAGTATTAACAAAAAGTTAACTGATAGGATTATCTATTCGTTGAAATGAAAAGGACATTTTCTAAGAAATATATCTGGACTTCTACGTAAATCCTAAAACTATTATAGTCCTTTTCTTTTGATATTATAGTTCTGTTAATATTTGTGTAGATCAGAGATTCCCAAACTTGGCAGCTTTAAGATTTGTGGACTTCAACTCCCATTCTGGGATTTGAAGTCCAAAAGTCTTAAAGCTGCCAAGTTTGGGAACCTCTGGTGTAGATGCTAGACTTATTCTATTTCTGCCTTGTCAGTATTCCTTATTAGCCAATTCTTTAATAAATCTGCTCTTATTTTGCAGCTGGCTGATTGCCATTCTGGCTCAGTTGAACCCACTCTTTGGACCACAGTTAAAAAGTGAAACAATCCTGTATCTGAAGGAACAGTGGCCTTAACAATTACATCTTTTTCTTTGGCAGTATATGAACTAGGTAAATGCCACTTTGTTCTTGTTGGTTTTCATTATATCATATATCACTATATCATTATATCATATTTTATATATATATATATCAGCAAAAAATAAAAACAATTGAAACATTAATGACACAATGCTGCCATATAACTAATTACTGCCTGGAATAGTCTCTGTGATGAGCTGAAGGGCAAAAGGGTAGCTACAAATTTGCTCCCTCCCATATTTGGGCAACTAGGTATCTCTACAAACAGACAGACAGACAGACAGACACACACCCACACCCACACCTATAATATATCTTTGTTCAAGGAGTGAATATTGTTCTCCCTGTTCCATCATTATTATTATATAGTTTTGTGATTACTTTTGTACATGTGTGCAGCATGACAGAACATAAACTGGGAGCTCAAAGCAATAATCTTGCCGAGTTAGGATAGTTATTGCATAAGATGAAACAAACTCACTTTGCTGAAAAAAATATAATCATAAGCCTTGTTTTTCCTAACAACATTATTATGTAAGGGAAAAGACTTCGCTTTTCAGGTTCACCTTCTAGATTTTGATTGCAGTTCATCAGACTTAGAAACTGGAATAGGTTTGGTCACTGATTAAAAGAGGTTGGAGAATAGTTCAGTGATAAAAGTTTAATTATAGAAAGCCAAGGAGAGGACTAATGGAACTAACCAGAGGAATTTGTATTCTGGTCAACAGATAGAACAGTGTCTCTTTAGATCTGTTGACAGATGAACCTAATATTGTGTGCTATATGAACATTAGAGACTGTATAATATAAACTGAGATTGATGTTTATGTGCAGCTCATGGACAAACATTCCTTTGTACCTGTTTCATAGCCACAATAAAAGACATTTCTACTTAGAGAATTTAGTAATGGTTAATTTTTCATGGTTAATTTTTATTTGATTCTTCATTAATATTACTTTTCATATGAAAAATAATGGATATTTTCATTCACATTACTGAAAACTATTAATAGCATGGGTCTTTGTTGATTGTTGGCAATATCTGTAAACTAAATTCTAAACTTCATATTGCCATACCGTAGAAGACTTTTACTAGGTACTTATCAAAGAGAACTTCAAAAAACAGGCAACCCAATGTAATTAGGTTGTTTATTGAGCTGTATACTAATTATTCTAAGCCAAACAGGCAAATCAGTCCCCTTTCTAAAGCCACCATATGTTATTAATTCTCAAGTACTTTTATTCATTGCTATTAGCAAGACTACAGTATTCATTTTATTTGTCTTTGAAATACGAGACAGAAAAACAGCCATATCACCTAGACCTGAAGTGCATTGTATGGGATATGAGCAAGTTTTTCAGGTCCAGAAGTTAGGGAAATACTTCAAGGGGGGGGATTAGGAGCTGTGTAATATTGTTGATTATTTGAGCAAAAATGGTTTTGGATGTGGAATGGTGAAGTTTGCCACACAAATATGATTACAGAAAGGATTGTACCAAACCATGAATCTGGTTCCTGTTGTAACCAGTTCAGTTTAGAAAGCTTCTTTGCCTTTTATTTTCAGAACTCTGATTTCCTCAAATATCACTTGTTCTATTGGAAACAAGCTGAGGAGAAATGTTATGCTGTTAATTATCCTTTTTTCCCCCTCGAGACAAAGCTTTAATGTTTTCAAATCAGACATGGAATTTGGGTGATGACTCAGAATTGAGGGTGTAGATTTATTTCCTATTTAAAATATGAGTAGTTCATAAAAGTCAGTGAGCATGCTGTCCTTTCCAAAGACAAACCTTACACGATGAAGCAATGATCTTTGTCATATTTGTTATGGTGAATTTACTCTTGCCAAATAACTTTGACTTGGAAGTACGGGAGTGACAACAAAAGATTAGCTAGGGTCTCAGCCTTATTAGTCAAAACTAATATTCTACTACTAGATTCAGTTTTCATTTTAAATAGCTTCTTTTAAAAAAGAACAGTCAGATTGCACCTAACTGTTAATTAATATTCATATATTGCTGCATTATTTTAGAGCCATAACTACATTTAATTGATATTTTAAATTTTGTAAATGTATGTTTTAATATTTATGGCTGTACACCGCCCCGAGTCCGCGAGGAGAGGGGCGGTATATAAATTTAATAAATTATTATTATTATTATTATTAGCAGGACTAGCAATTGTATTGAAGCAAAAACTAGTATTTCAAGACCCAAATGATACTGTAAAAATAAATATCTTGCAATATCTTGAATATTAAAGTTTATATCAGTCCCATCCTCTGAAATCTTATAATTGCTTGACTTTTGGATTAAAATGCTTCTGAAATAAATTGTTTTTCTTTCTTTATAGGTTATGATAAAGTTCCATTGATTGAATGCCTTTTACTGTATTTTGAATCAATCCATGTCCACCTTAATGCCTCTGTTCTATTATGAAGAATATGTAACTCAGAAATTTTTCATACTCCTGAAGTGCCTAAAGGGTGTTTTATACCTGATTTCTGTAAAAATTTGCTTGAATTTCAAGTGTTACAAAATATTCCATCATTCCTACGATGGCTAGATTTATTGACAATACCCTATATCTCACCAAGCAAGCTTGGAATAAATTTCTATTGTTTACTTTCCTGGCTTTACTTGAGTTGTTATTTTTGCATTAATATATAGAAACATAAGTTTTGAATTACACATTTATGAATTCATGACTTTTAAAGTGCTATTAGTTTTATTCAAATCTCTCTCAGTTTAGTTAGACTTATCTAGGCTATTTCCTTTTAACTTCATTGATGATATACTTCCTCTTGCAGATAATACCTGCACATTCAGAAAATTTAAATCTCATGTCCGATATCTTCTCAATTTTATTTCCTCACTTTTAACTAATTCCAAAGCCTAAATATCATAAAATACGAAAATATTAATAGCTTCATTGGATTTGTACAGCAGAAACCTGTAAAACTGTGCCCTAAAGTCCGGTGTAATAATGTCCAAGTTACAAATAAATTAATTTAGTCAGTAATTTCAATATGTATGTATAGAATTACCAGGATTTGTTATATTCAAAATTAAATTGTAGAGAGAGATCTATTCATCAAATAGCTAAAATTATTGTTCAGATCAGAATTTACTGCAGAAACACTGGTGATTGTCGATTGGTCAGAGCTGAATGACATGTGTATCTAATTTGAAGGGAAATATATTAATAGTCAGGTTCAAAAGATAATTCAGTGTAATTGGTAACCATGGATACATTTTAAAAGAATATGACGCTCGTGGAAATACTGCAAGGGGATGACTAAGCTTTCTGAAGACAATTGTGATCCAAATCCTAGATTGAATCCATACACGTACATACTTCTCTTCCCGCCCTCCCTCCCCCCAATCTCTAGAT
>JANHFP010007034.1:99425-114443 GCA_032468135.1 Calamaria suluensis
TGACATTGAGTTGGCCACGCGCACTCAGTCACAGGACACCCAAGCCACGCCCACAGAACCGATAGGCGGGGTGGGGGGCACTGAGGATGAGTTTGTAGCACCAAGGGGGCGGTGGACTGAAAAAGTTTGGGAACCACTGGTGTAGACTGCAACAGTGTTGTAATATAATGTCCTCTACAACACTGATGGGGTTTGTTTATATTTCATATATCTAAACCACCCACCTCAAAGAGGGAGATCCTGAGCAGTGTAGGTTGCTTTTGAGATAAGCTGTTAAACATCAACAATATATATATAGCAGCCTGTCAAGCATCCATTTAGAGGTGTAGGTTTTTTTTACATTTTGGGAATGTTGAGGTTTTATATGAAAATTTGATGGCCATGCTGTGTGATCTATATAGGCGTTTTTCCAGAAATAGTGTTGATCATTCTAATGAATAAATACCACTGCATCTTTTCCATCAAGTGATTTATTATTCTTTTCATTGCATAGCTTAATATAAATAATTCATGGGTGTATCTATCTACATTCTATCTAACATCCATATCCCATGAGCATAAACAGACACAAGTACAAATGACTTCTGTGGGGAAAAATACATATCTGGTCTGGGAAGCCAGGTACCTATTTTAATATGAGATTAGAAAAATGCCTATTTAGGATGATTGGGAATAGTTAAATTTCACTCTTTGTTTAAAGTAGTGGTTGCCAACCCCCAGTCCATGGATTGGTACCAGTCCATGGCCTGTTGAGAAGTGCACAAGTGGTGAGCAGGCAAGTGAAGCTTCATCTGCACGTGCAAAGGATCTAAGTTGCATGTGTGAAACTATCCCTCTGGTCCATGGAAGATAATTTGTCTTCCGAAAAATTGTTCCTTAGAGCCAGAAAGGTTGGGAACCACAGGTTTAAAACATAATATGGAAGCTAAAAATTATATACATATAATGTAATATAATATTACTCTGAAACTCTAGTGCATACTTTTATCTGTATCTGACTGTGCACTGTATATCTGTAATGAATCAGTGATCATTTTGACTTTGTAAAATCAAAGAGGTAGAATGCTGATTTGAAGAGACTATTAGTTGAGGAGACAATTCGGTAAAGAACTTCCAGGTTCTGATAAAAAAACAAAGTGGTTTAGATATGCTCTGGAAAAGCCCTATGCCATCAGCCCAAATTTTGTCCATTAAGTCATCTGGTAAATTCTCTATTGGGAGAGAAAAAAAATTGAACTTTGTCAGAAATTGTCAAAGTTTAAAGTCTCATTTCCCCTTTATTCCAGTCCCTTTGATATACTCTCTTCTACCTATCTCTGGTCCATTTGCTCTGGGCAGAATCTATAAAAGTACAACTTTATCAATGTTCAGGTTTTGAAAATGATTCTGTAGAAGATTTGAAAGAAATGACTGCAATATCTTGTCGGAAAAGAGGCAAGCGGAGATACTTCTGGGAATATAGTGAACAACTGACACCATCACAGCAGGAGAGAATGTTAAGGCCTTCTGAGTGGAATCGAGAAACCTTACCAAGCAACATGTATCAGAAGAACGGATTGCATCATGGTAAGAGCTGCTGTTTACAGGTGCATGGCACACTTCTTAAAGTTTTGTCAGAATTTCCTATATCATTTAAATAAGGTGTATAGTCATTTCAAACCTGTTTAATATGTATTGGGTTAACATTGTGTTGGGATTTGGAGGTATTAAAATGTGCATGAATATATGTTAGTAGTATTCTAAAATTTCCTCACCATAACTTTCTTTTAAATAAAACATGCAACTTTTATTCACCATTCCATTAATTTATTGAAGTAATTAGAGGAGGAGGAGGAAGGAGTCAGAAAACAATTTGCTTTTGCAACTTAGAAACATTTCTTCCTTATTTTGTGTATCATTTGCAACACTTCAGCAAAATTTGTTTTCGTCTTCCTCGTTCCAGGAAATGCAACTTAACAACTATAATCGGGTCCAAACTTTTTGTTGCTAACTGAGACTGTTGTTAAGTGAGTTTTATCCATTTTACAATGTTTGTAAAGTTTCACTTGTTAAATGAAATCATCACATTTATTACGTTAGTAGCATAGTTGGAAAAGTGAATCTGTCTTCCCCGTTGATTTGCTTATCAGAAGGTTGCAAAAAGTGAACATGCAACCCCGGGACACAGCAAGCTTCAGTCAGTTGCCAAGTGTCTGAATTTTAATCGTGTGACAACGGGGAGGCTGCAATAGTTGTAAGTGTAAATAAGGGTGATAAGTCTCTTTTTTCAGTGCTGTTGTAACTTCGAACGGCCATTGAATGAAAGGTTGTAAGTCAAGGACTACTTTGTAATATTCTGCATTTCTAGATATTAAACTTAGTGAAAGAAATGAAATTGATACTTTATATGTTATTGGTTAGAGTGGTTGTCATTAGATACATCAACATTTATCAAAAACGCTTTAAATTAAATGCACAATCAAGATTTTCTAACTGTTGTGCATCTGCAGAATTGTATTTTTTTTGTTTTTGCCTAGTATTCTAACATGTTTTGTAAGTTGTTTAAAGTTCACATAGACTTCTTAGTTGTATGATATGAGATACAGTGCTGGCAAATACATACAAGTGTACAATAAGCATTGTAACTTAATTGTATATCTTCCAATTGAATGAAAATTTGCAACCTTTGATTATTATTGTATATATTTAAACAGGAAAATATGCTGTTAAAAAGTCACGAAGGACTGATGTAGAAGATCTGACACCTAACCCTAAAAAACTGCTACAAATTGGAAATGAACTTAGGAAACTGAATAAAGTAATTAGTGATTTGACCCCTGTCAGTGAACTTCCCTTAACAGCAAGACCAAGATCAAGAAAAGAAAAAAACAAACTTGCCTCTAGGTAACAATTTCCTGAATAAATATTGCATTAGCAATTCTGTTTGTTCCCTCTTTATGTTTTGTTTGTGTGTGTGTGTGCATACATACATACATACATACATACATACATACATACATACATGTTTATTGTATTTTTGCTGATATTGAAAATGGAGTTGTTATTATTCCAAAGTCAATTAATTAATGCAGCAAACAATCCACCAGTTTTTAGCCCAATTTCTGAAATATTCCAAATAGATAGATCTGGATAGTACTAGAGAAATATTGCTTTTAATAAGCATAGTTCCAGAAGTCAGAGGAGCACCCAAAAGTCCAGATGTACTTTTTTTCCCCCTGAGCTTTTGCATCTCGGGATTTAGGCAGAGAGCCAGGAGGGAGACTGCCTCCCAGACCAGGGAACATAGGTCTTGCAGCTGTGTAACTTTGAAGCCAGGCTCTCAGACAGTTATCTCAGTTAGTAGTAAGTAATAGTAAGTTCAAGGTGACCAACTTTGTTTTTCTTTCTTTCTCCAATGGGGCCGCACAAAGCAGGGAGGAAGATGAGAGTGAGGCAAGAAAAGAATAGTAAAAGTTCGTTTCTGGGAGGTTAGGGGCCGCAATGCCTAGACTAGGGGGGGACTGCCACCCAAATTGCTGTAGACACCAGCCAAACATTTTCCAAAATTGTAATCCACTGTTCTCTTTAAGAAAAATATGTAAAAATAGCTACCATAGCCACTTCTTCATTCCACTCAGACCGCCACCTCTGTTTTGAGGGGAGCAGAATCCACTCCCTTCTACATTCCTGTTAAAATCCACAAACTGGAAACACTCACCGCCGGAGCAGTCATCCAGACTGGCAGCTCAATCGAAATAAAGTTGCATCTCTATTCCAAAAGCATTAATTGAAAATCAGCTCTCCACTCCAAATTTTCGCTTTTAAAAAAATGTTATAGTATCATTTTTGTTTTAATGTCATTTTTATTCCTATTTATGACAGTTGGATTTTAAGATTGTACTGTACATGTTTTAAATTATATTATTTGCCAAATGTAAACACCTTAGACTCTTGATTGTAATGGGATAGAAATATGTTTAATAAATAAATAATCACAGAGAAATCATTTTTGTTAGCCAAAGGAGAAATGAGAGCTGGAATCAGAAATTATAGTCTTGGGTGTAACTGCTAGGTAACATCTAATATTTTGAACCTCTGATTATTTGTGTGATGAACGGTCCGAACAACAGGAACAATATCTCACCTTCTATTCTTTTCCTTCTCAACATCACAGGGCTTGCCGACTGAAAAAGAAAGCTCAGTATGAAGCCAACAAAGTTAAACTTTGGGGACTCAATACTGAATATGGTAAGCTTTTATATACAAAAAAACAGCTTTGTTGTATTTGAAAGTACTGCACATACTTGGTTTCAACTTGATGAAACTGTCTGTTTTGAAGTATAATTATTTGAAAGCTGGTCTTTATGGGTAATTCACAAGGTATTTGGTAAAGTTATTGTGGTTTTGTAAAGACATTAAAAGATTTAACAATCTGAAATGTTTGCCACATAGCTTGATGAGAAGGGGACATTGTAGTTTAGGGTGTCCCCCAGAGTCTTGTCTGGCATCCAGTTGTTTGTTACATACAGAGTTTTTTTTTCTTTAAATGTTTTTTCTATCTTTCAATCTTTAGTTTACTTTTTTTCTGTATTACTTTTTATGAGTTCTGTCTTCAGTATTAATGTAGTTTTATTAGTTATTTTATATCAATACGGGAATTTCAGGTGAAAAAGAATGGTATAAAATTGCTTTACATAATAGATGCATTCTTCCTTTTCAGAAAAATTGCAGTAAGGAGGACTTATATTGTTGCTTGATCTCTTTGCAGATAACTTACTGTTTGTGATCAATTCTATCAAACAAGAAATTGTCAACAGAGTACAGAGTCCTAAAGATGAGAGAGTAACAAATATGAATCAGAAGCTTGATGTACTTATTAAAGACACTCTTGGTAAGTGAACAACAAACACAGTACTATGTTTAAGCAGTAAAAAAAAGCAAACTAGTGCTCCCGCTTTAATATTTCTAAATTTTGAAAATACTGATTTTAGTTACCTAATTTATGAAATTTATATAGCCATCCATCTCATAAAAGGGGACTCTGGGTGTCATATAGCAAAAAAAAAGTATTAAAGCAATAAACATGTCAAGTGTAGTTATAAAAAAAAACACGAGAGATTCGCTTAGCAATGGAGCCACCTCAAAACCTCAATGGCCCCTTGAGACCCACTGGATATGATGATAAAGCCAGGTCTTGAGGGACTTCCAGAAAATAAAGAAAGGATAGAGCTGAATCACTTCAGGGGGAAGGACATTCCATAAAGAAGGAGCCATAGCAGAGAAAGCTTGCCTCCTCAGGCTTGCCAAATATAGTTCCCTGAATAACAGAACCTGCAGGATGTCTGCCTTGCCAGATTTGATGGGATGAGCAGATGTAATTGGTAGAGGCAGTCCCTCAAATATCCTGGCCCCATGTCATAAAGAGTTTTAAAGATCAGTATACAGCATCTTGAATTGGCTCCGAAAGCAGACTGGCAACAATGCAGTTCACAGAGCAGATATGTAACATTTGTTTTAGTACATATAACTGCCCACATTACTGCATTTTGCACCAGCTGAAGCTTCTGGATATCTTCAAGGGTAGTCCCACCCATGTACAGCTCATTACAGTAATCCAATCCGGGAGTGATTAGAGCATCAGTAACTGTGAGCACTGCCTCCCCCTGCATGATCCAGGAATGGATGTAACTGGTCAAAGCATGAAGCTACAAAGGCATAATCCTAGAACTGGCAGGCACCAAGCTCTAAATGACTCAGTTTTGCTAGGGTTCAAGTAAGCCTGTTGTTCCCCATTCAGACCCCCATGCCACTGCTACAACCCAATCATCACACACACAGACACACATACGGCTGCTTTGATGAGCCAGATCTAAAGAGCAGATGGCTAGCTCCAGTCATAAGGACTGTCTGGTTCTTCAAGCTCAACAGATTCAAACCAAACTCAGATTTAATTGCTCAGATAGCACACGTCATCTTTTACCCTTGACGTGTATCTTCCCTTCTTTCAAAAGATCAACAATTACCAGTTTTAAAATTATTCTTTCTCCCTTTGTCATTTATATTAGTATACACTGAGAGAATGACCATAGTGTACTGATTTTAATTTAAAGACAGCTAATTAGAAGACAGCAAAGTTAAGCTCTCTCCTTGTAGGGTGGTCTCATAATTTACTCACTGATTTTTTTTACGTTTTTCTTTTGTTGGATATATCCCAGGCAAGACAAAAAGCCTGCATATGAGAATGTAGCCACTTGCTCTGACTTAGGTTATGATTTCCTAATAAAAATTGTATAATGCTATCCATAGATTTGAAGGTTATAATTCAAATATTAATTATTGATTAAACTAGCCTCAAGTTACCTAACAACTACAGTCAGTTTCTCTGCAATGTTGCTGCTTACTCAGGTTTATCATGTATTACATATATATTTTCAGCTTATCATTGTTCATTGGCCATCTTTTTAGACTATTCTGGGTAAGTGAAATCAGATTTCAAATACATGAAAATATGTTTGATCTTATTAACACTGGCACATCTTAAATTTGTAATGAGCAACACATAAATTCTTAGTTATATTCTGAAGATGTGTTTTTACTCATTTCTGTAGGACAGCCGGTATCTGGACAAACTTCAGAATTTGTGAACCAGGTTTTAGAAAAAACAGCAGAAGGAGATCCTACAGGAGGACTTGTTGGGCTGCGAATACCAACATCAAAAATTTAACAGACATCATTTTATCCCATCACACTGATCAGAGCTCTGCCTGCATCATGAACTACTTGCATTGTAGAATTAATTCTGGTCTGCATGTGAGTTTAGTGCTGTATAAAACACAGTTTTAAGTTCCATTATTTTTTTTTATTTTTTATTTTATAACAATGTAGTAAGGTAAGTGAAAGCATGATATAAAATGCTTAATGGCATTTTGGAGCATAAACCTTGTAGATCTAAATCTGCTTCTGGCATAAATGTAATGGCTACATGTTTATTTTAAAATTAAGTTTATCTAGGACCAGATTATATAACTTATGTAGGAGCAAAATGTTTTTTGCAAAGAAAAAAATCTAGTAAAATGCCAAACATTTTGGCAGGTTTATGCTCTTAAGTTTAAAAAAAATGTAAACTCAAGGATTTTTTTTCAAAAATTGTTGCTTTTTTTCTTCTAAATTAAACAATAAGTTTTCTTTGTAACCTAACTTGTAAATAGCACACTTAGCAATAAAGCTAGTGTGCCATATAAAAAATATAATTTTCTGAGCTTGATACGGTATTTAAATGTCTGTGCAAGTAAGAAATAACGTATACTCTTTGTGCCTTGTATTGAATAGGGAGGGAGGGAAGGGAAAGAATAAATATGGAATAGTAAACATTTTGTAGGATGAAGAAACTCCTATGGGAGAGATGATATATAGATGGTCTCATGGGTTTTAATGTATTTGTTCCAGCTCTTACAAATTTTTGAATGTATATAGGAATATGTTGAAAATGTAGATATGCCACAGAGTCTATGTATTGTATAAAAGATGGCTCTAGAAAAATAATTTTCGGTACTTGGCCGGAAGAAAACAAATACTTGCACATTAATGGGATTGTTTATTTTTGTACCAAAGACAAATGCAACTGAAATGGCAAACTGCCAGTTTAAGTAAAGTTTTGCACAGCTTACATGATACTGTACTGAATGTATAAAAAGAAAAATAACTTAAAGGTCAGGGTTAGGGATCTTACTGAACTGTGAATTTCTTTCTCTCTTTGGGTCCAATTATCTACGGAAGGAGCATTCATACATTATTATTTTGCTGATCCTCTAGTTTGTTCATAGTAGATAAATTGGCCATCTAGAAGACTGTAAATCCTTTTTTGTTTTCTGCACTTATCGTAGAAATTTTAATATATTTGGATTTTAGTAAGCTGTTGATAAAACAGATTTCAACTTTGGAAATTAGAAAATTTAGCTTGTAGTATACTTCCAACCAACCAAAATAAAATTATTTTTATTGTAATATGTATATATGTAAAAAAAGAAAAGAAAGCTACAAATATTTAATTCCTTAGTTGCCACTTTTCCAATTGTATTATTGTGCATGTGATGTTTCCAAGAATCAACACAGGCAGGGGGGGAAATAATTTCTAGATTTTATATTTTTGTACAGATATTTGAACTAGCTTCTTCAAACTTATACGTGACTTATTGTTAACTCATAGTTTCTATGATTGGGGGAATACAAATGTGTGTGCAGTTTGCCTCACAAGAGTTTGCTTTTAGTCAGTGTTAAAGTACCAATGAAAAGCTTTATCTCTTAAGGAGAAAGTTATTTATGTTAAGACAGAATCATTATATGGTTTCATGATTGCCTTTCCTCCCCCCTTTTTGATATAGATGACTACATAACACTGTTTACTAAAATACCAAATAATTTAGATGTAGCTCCAAGAAAATGCAAAAAGCTCATGGATTTCCCCCTACCCCCCTTCTTTACACACATTTTGTAATGCAGTTGTTGCATCTCAATGGATTATTCCTAAATAGAACCTAATACTCATTTTTTTAAGTTTGAAAGATTAGAAAATGTCAATATACCACTACAGAGTTGTACCATCCTACAGCTTTTTTCTTTTTATGTCTCTCAAATCACTGTTTATTGCCATTTACTTTTTTAGAAAAACATCTGAAGTATTTGTAAGAGGTCACCAGAAATGTACATGTCCTGATGGAGCAGAAGGATTTTTAAGATAAACTGCAGCCGAAATAACACTGGCAGCTCAGTAATGTGCCTGACTTTAACACTTGTGTGGAGCTTTTGTCTTCTAAGTATTTTATATCCATCTACCGTGATATACTGGAATAGTGTTGAGTTTCATTGGTAAATGGCATTTAAATAGCGTTCATGCTAAGATTCTAATTCTGAATCTGAATAGCATGAAAAAGATATATTCTACAATAAAATACAGCTATTTTCTAATCAGGACTTATTTAGAAAGATTATACTGACAGTAAGATATGATGTCCCCTTTGTAGCTCAGTCTTCTCTGAGTTAATACTGCTTTTGCATCTTGTATGTGTGTGTGTGTGTGTGTGTGTGTGCGCGTGTGTGTGCATGTCTGAAAACTGGTATGATTTTGTTCTAGCAATGAAAAAAGACTTTGAACCCTTTTAGTGGATTCCATGCCTCTTGCATTTCAGTGTTTTCTATGTATTAAGTTATAGTCAAAAAGCTTTTAAATAGTTGAGCTTTTTAATGGTGACACTTTATTTTGTATCTATTTATATATGTATGTATATCTTAGAAAAGCACTTTGTTTAAAAAAAGAAAAAAAGATATTGCATTTTATATGATTCCTGCCATTTGCTGCTAACTCTGGGCTGGTCAGAATGCTGCAGCGATACTTGATCTAAATAAAACCTGGCAGTAAAATGTAGGGTAAAGTTAAGACCTTTGCTAGTTTAATCTTATTGTAAAGATGACATAGGCAAGCTGTGCAGCTTTACATTTTAACCAGGAGACTCTGTGGCATTTAAAACAGTCTAGAAATGGTTGTACTTTTAATGCCAGTAACAATCTGCTTCCTCTAGTGTCATTAAATATACGTTTAGTGTATAATTATCACAAAGATTTTTTAAACCCAAATATTCATGTTTTGTTTGGGAAAATTGTGGCATGCATTTTTGGCTGATTATCTTTAGAAGAGTTCTAAAGGTTTTCAAACTTCATACATGGAATGTGGATCTTATTGAAGTCTTTGGTCAATTTCTAAGCGTAGATGTTGTGGATATTCTAATGTCCCTCAAAAGCAATTATCCATTTTTTAAAAAAGTCCTAAATTCTCTTTCATACACTGGATATTTTAGAGTTCATTTCCATTGAAAGCATGCTCTTGCTAAAAAATTGTCAGTCTGAAACTGAGTGCCACACTTCTATTTTTGAATGGCTATGATGAACTACTTGCTCTGTACCATGTATGGTTCTTGTCCTTTATCCACTTACTCCATTGACAGATTATGATGTGGCTTTATATTGTGCCTTACTTGTATATTAGAACCAAGATTATTTTTCATTCCCCAGAACTCCTTAAACCCTTTTAGAAGCAAACAACAATTAAAGCATAATAAAGGAACTTCAAATAGATCTGATTTAAAATTATATTAATAGTTTGTACTGGCATAGGGTGACCAATTTTTAGTGGTCTTGGAAAATAGGGTTTTTATAATGATTCCACTACATTTCTTAACAACAGTTTCTCTGCCTCTTTTATTGAGTAAATCTTGGTATTTGATTTTCTGGGGCTCATTAATACTAGTCTTTTGACTAGTTGAGAACTGGTTCTTTCATGCTACTATGGCATCAGTGCAAACAGTGGAACTGTTGTAGGACTTGGGCAAAGATATACATACACTTCAGTAGTCTGGTTGGTAATTTATTTTTAAATTTAAGTTGAAATGTACTGGAGAAAGAGTAAAAACTTCTATAACAGATTAAAGGTCTCTTAAACTTAAAAGAAACAGACATTTCTCAAATACCGTACTGTCAGTGTGAGTGTCACTTAAGTCTGTACCACTTTTCTGATGTTTGCCTTTGTTAATAAATCTGCTTGTTTATTCACAAATGTCAATAACTGATGTATGGTTTCTCTTACGTAAGTCTTATAAATATGGCTAGTTTTGAATCATTAATATTCTCCTACTTGTTTTTCATGGGTTTTCCTACAAGTTGCCTTCAGCACAAATAGTATAGCCAGTCAGTTCCTTGACATTTAGCAGTCTTCCTGTTGAATTCTGTTGAGGCGCAATCACAAGACTTTGTACAAAGGTTGAGGCCTGAATTTCACTCCTGTCTACTCAGTTTTGTTTTGTTTTTAAAGTAAGGCTTTAGGTGTAAAATCATGTATTTTAGTCTGCTATCAGATGGAAAGTTCTATTTTTATAACTGAAAACTGCACTAAAATGCAGTGTCTTCAGCTTTTTATTTTATTTTTACCTGAGGGATTTAGCAAATTATATTTCAGTCAATTACTAATCCAATTTATTTAATAAATCATGGCATGAAAGGGCATTACACATTAATACTTAGGTTATTTCCAGAGTAAACTGAATGCTTTGACAAATGGCACTTTAGCATATACTTCCTTCAAAGCATTCTAAGTTGATTGGATCTCTCAGAGGTATACTGTTTAATTTTCCTCCATTATTTTGGGTGATAGAGTGTTCATGCAGTGAAATGTTTAGCCTCTTAAGATGTTAGGAACTTCCATAAGAATATACTGGTCACTCCCTAATCCTAAGCAAACATGCTTTAAAATATCCCATTTTGCATGGAATTTACTACACTGCTACATATAGGGCTGTAGCCTTAACTTTTTCTAAAATTGAAAGTTTGAGCCTAAATTAAATCGGTAAAAAACAAAACAAAAGTATGTTATCTTGGATCAACTGATTGTCTAGTCTACAATTTTGTCAGGAAATAATTCCAGTGGTATAAAGGTCATACCTCATCCCAAAGCTCTGAATTGCCTCTTGGTACCAAGCTTCTAATCTAGTACATTCAGTAAAATTTAATAGGCTATAAAAGATGCTAAATATCTATTCCTTAAGAGTCAAAAGTACATTATTTTGATTGTTCATTGATTTCATTGGATCTGCTTTAAGTTTGGATTCAAATATATGTGCTAGCCATGAAAGCTTCAATGTGGAAAGGCTGAAGTTATTTCTAACTTCAAATGTTTTTTTAAAAAATCATTTCTAGCTTCTAAAAATAATGGAAATTTCTGCTGCTGCAGTACTATTCTCACAGATGCAAAATAATACATCATTTAGCATTGGTTACTGTAGTATATTATACAAATTAAGTTGTCCTTCCTAAAATATACTAAAAATCTGATTAAAAATTAAGGCTGCAGCCTTAAGCATTCTTACTTGGAAGTAGGCTTCACTGTATTATGGGATACCTCTGTAAACCTGTTTAAGATTGGGGAGCAAATCTGATTGATAGTATATGCAAACACAGCAAAGTTTTTGAAAGATAATAGTACATTAAAAACTATTGTGACCTTCCTCTACCAGGATTATGTTTGTAATGCTGTTATGTTCTGTGGTCCATTTCCAGCTGGAGCTCAGAGATATGTATTGAAGGTCTTGTCTCTGTTTAGAAAAAATATCCTGTTCAAAGCATGATCTGTTTGCAACTTTTATAATGTTTAATGTTGTGTATTTTTCCTTTTTTTTAAAAAAAAAGACACAATTAAAATATTGGTTTGGTTTTTTTTCCTGTCATCCTTGAGCCCAAGCATTTCTATTCACATACAAACTCATCAATGTATGCAACATCCTTTGTAATTGAAAATAAATTGTGAAGAGAAGTTCTGACATTGTGGTACATTTAGTGTTTATGTTTGTGATTTTTATCCATAGATTACCGTCACAAAAACCCCAGGATTCTTTTGTTTATTTTTCTTAGTATCCTTGGTATATCTATATTAAATGATTGGCCTTCTCATGAACATATATTGCTTGCACAGATGAACACACACATACACAAAAGAGACATTCTGACCAAAAAGAGACATTCCGAGTATGTTTTGGTACACTGCATGTATCTCCTACTTTGTGGGATGTGGGCAGCAGTATGTTGGTTTGCAAAATTTGGATTAGAGATCCTATCTTCCATAGCAGAACACGAATGAACTTAAAAACTGGTTTTTAGTTCCACATTATAAGCCAAAGTATGTCAGAAGTGACTGATATTTTCTGACTGTGAGTCAGGAATGCTGCACGTGATGAGTTAGGATTAGACTAATCTTCTTACTAAAAAGCTTTATGTTGACCAATGCCCTAATTGATCCACCTCATACAAGCATCAAACTATTAAATTTCAATTTCAAATCTTTATTGTCAGTGCACAACATATGTACAATGAGATACATACATATTATAGGTTATACATAGTAGTTCATGGCTTATGCAATTCCATACAATTATGATATATTTAGTAAACCAAATCATGAGTTTGTGTAACATGTGATCTCAATCACAGATTAGTATGGCTGTCCCATTTGACAATTGGGACCTACTGAATGATGATTTGTTGGACAGCTAAAAGTCCCTAACTCAAATGCATCTTTCCAAGGAAACTAAATTGTCAGTTCTGACATATAACATTTAGAAAGCCAAGAAATGCTCAGAAATAAGCAGAACTCTGGTAAAGCGAAGGGAGAAACAATATGTATAAACTGCTGTTCTTTCAACCTCTCGTCTTTGTAGTTCTGCCCCTTTACCTCATAGTTAATCACAATGGTTTAAGAACCTCATGTATATTCTAATTTGCATAAATCAGACTAATCCTTCCCTTCTAGGCCTGCCTTTGCCTCTAGAAAAATAATCAGTAAATCAATTTTTTTCACTATAATTATCCATCTATACCTTTCAGAAATTTTTGGACAGTGCCAATCCCCTTAGAAATTCCAGAAGTAGAAACAGTGACAGAAAATAAATGTGGGGAGGGGGCTATAATCTAAATATGCCATATGACATGACCAAGTTAGAGTATGCATATAACTGAAGAATGGTGAGTATTGACCTAACCTACACAGTTTCTTGAAAAGTTTACTGAAAAGTACTATATGAACATTTCCTTTAACTAAACCATGATGGGTAATGGAGGACAGACTCCATGGGTTTGTTGGTTGAAAATTATGGCACATGGAAGACTGATTTAGAATATAAGAACACTAAATGAAATGAAAATACTGTATATCTGGGAAACTAAGGAAAGGTGAAAAATGCAATATAATGGAGCTGGTCTGATCTTGTGAAATAGAATTTATGAAAACATGCAAGTAAATGATGGTTTACATTTAATTCTAACTGAAATTATATGACAGCATGCATAAAATGACATAATTAGTATGTTATGAGTGGGTATTAAAAGTAGGAATCCACAGATTGATTGGGATTACCAATCCCAGAGCTGAATTTTGAGGAAACAAACATTTCTGTGCAACATTCTAATGCTGCAGTTCAAAGAAAAATTTAGTCAGGTAACATGGGAACAAGATGCAGAGTACAATGAAGGTTTTTGGGACTATTTGGAGATCCCTGAAAGGAGGACGACTCATCTGCTTGGTTTAGGTAAAGATTTAGTCATACATATTATGGGGGGGATCTTTGTTAATAAAATAAAAATATAAAGCAAGCATTAAACAGACAGTAGAAGGAACTACCAGTTCAATAGCCTTGAAAGCAAGCTACCTGCCTGATGAGCTGACATGAGTCCCAAGCTGATGAAAATCACATATCTGCTCTGGAGATAATGCCGGTGTAAGGAAACCAATTGAAGAATAAATGTGGGTATTTATAATATAACCCTGTTTTTCTATTTTTTATTACAAGAAAATTAGTTAAATATTAAGTATAATTGGAAACATGTATTCTACTCGTTTCTAGCCATATGCTTTTTTCCTTTTTGAAGAAGTTCCTGATAGTTGATGAAATCACAAAAAGTGAAAGCACAAAAGGTATCTAAATGCATCAGTAGCTAAATATAATCACCAATATAAATAAACCCCAGCATTCACTTAAAAATAAATTATGTAGGATACAATTATAACAGTAATGAAAACTATAAATAAGCTGAACCTATATTATATATGCCAAGCTATTTAGATCAAATCTGAATTTGAGTAAAACATTTCAAAACTTCAGAAATTATCAACTAACACTTATTTATTTAGGATATCTGTAAAGATATCTTAAAAGCATAAGAGCACATTAAATAATTTCAAACTAATGGCTCATTCAATGTCATTTCCGCAGCAATCCTGTAGTGGAGTTCTCCTTTCCTATTTAGAATGACTTCATCTGAAAATACTGAGGAATTAGCCTAACTTTCTGCAAAAAAAACAAAAAAGCACATACTCAAATATCGAGTTATTCTCTCTTTGGAGGACAACAAGAACAATGGTACAAATATAAACCCCAATAAATAATATTACGTGTTATAATCCAGGGGTCCTCAAATTTGGCAGCTCTTAAGACTTGTGGCCTT